>JAAAKD020112080.1:0-35595 GCA_010014825.2 Danaus melanippus | reverse complement strand
AAAAAACGAATCAAACAAAAATTGAACTGGATGAGCCCAATTCAATTTCGCTTGAATTATCAAAACAATTAAAAAAATCCAAGTATTTCTACTTGGATAAAAAGTCTAACTTTTGGGGTGCACATCAGGGATCGGCTCTTAAATTTTATTCTTCCGTTCGTATTGAAGTGAAATCAGGCGAAAAGATTAAAGATGGGATTGATACTATTGGTAAGAAAACCACCCTTCACACCGTTAAAAATAAAGTCGCTGCCCCCTATAAGAAACCAACTGTGATTAATGTGTTCGGAGATGGCTTTACCCAAGAAATTGACGTGGTTAGCATAGCTCTACAGATGGGAGTGGTTAAAAAGCAGGGAGAATGGTATTCCTTTAATGGCCAAAAATTAGGACGAGGAATTTTTGGTGTAAAAGAATATTTAAACGGACATTCGCAAGTTTTTCATACTTTGGAAATGCTGACAAGAGAAAGTCTTAGATTTAATTAAGGTGAGGTATAAAAACAATTGAACTCCAAAAAATTGGTTAGTAGTTAGTGACCATTTTTTATTTCAACGTTTTTTTCAATAGGTTATAACTATTTTAGAAATTATCTACAAAATTTTGACACTGCCGACACTTTACTTTTAAACATTTCTATATCCACGCCATTACCTATCTATCATTCATATACAGTAAATTACATGATATAATTAAAAAGAAGTTTCATGGAGGTTGGCAATATGATATTAATTATAGAGAAACTATTAGACTTTGCATTAAGTGAAAGTTTATCCATCGCTAAAGAAAAATTTAAAGAGAAAAAAATAAAAAAAGACCTGTTAAATAATATTAGGAATTTTGATGAAAATTTTAATGATACAGAACTAGATACTGAGACTTTTTATCAGAATTTAATTCAAAATCCAGTAATATCCAGTTACTTTACCAAAATATTCTTTTCTGGTCGGAAGCAAGATACCTCAACATTTGAAAAAATCGTTGATGAAACAATTGATAAAATAAACATAAAAAGGGCTTCACAAGGAATAACTCCATTTATGGATAGAAATCTTGTTGAAGAATATTATAACAAATTAACAATTCATCTTATAGCAGAAAGAGAGCGTATATTAGGTCTAGAAAAAAACTTATTGCTTGCTCAAATGAAAGATATACTACTTCCTGAAATTAGTATACTATTGAATGAACAACTTTTTAAGCCATCAAATAATAATTTTAAATTTACTAGCCAACTTTTGTATAATAATAACCAAAGTTCAATAATTAGTTTAGGTGAGAGGTATTCTCCAGAAATTAATGTTGCAACAGCTGGGAATATCCTTTTTGATGCATTGTTTCAAACCGAGGTCTATAAGTCCAAATATTTAAATATGTATAATAATGTTATTAGACAATTTACTAATTTGAATAAGAACATGGATGTAGAATGCGAACCATTATTAAACATTGATTTTTCAAATACTTTTGATATTCATCTTATAAACCAAAATATTAATAAAATAAACAAATATTCTATTGAGGTTGGTAAAAAGATAAAAGATTTAACAAATATTCAAGAATATTATTTCTATAATTTAAGACAAGATCTTATGGATTTTAACGATTTCTTATCAGAATCGAAGGTAGGACTATGGGATAAACCTTTTCTTATGATTATCGGTGATGCTGCAATTGGGAAATCACACCTTTTAGCAGATAATGTTGATAGAATGCAACAGTTAGATTATCCAATAATTTTTGCTTTAGGACAACAATTTCTTTCAACTATGGATCCTCTTAAACAAATAATAGAAAATTTTGGTTATTCAATTTCTTCCGAAGAATTTCTTTATAAGTTTGACACATTTTCAAAAGAACGTGGAAAAAGAGGGTGCATTATTATTGATGCTTTGAATGAAATTGATTCCCAAAGATTTTGGAATATAAAACTTCAAAATTTCATAAGCATGATTTCCAAGTATGAAAATATTGGTGTGATATTTTCAGTACGAACAACTTACATTCAAAATATTATTCCAGAAAATTTTATTGAGCAAAATAATTTCCAAGTTTATTCTCATAAAGGTATTACTGCTGCAGAAGATGATGAAATAGAGAAGTTTGAAAGATATTATGGACTTGATAGAGGCGAATTGTTGAAAATATATCCAGAATTTTCAAGTCCTTTGTTTTTAAAGTTAGCTGCATTATCATCAGCTCTAAGCAATGTGACGAAAAAAAAATTAACATGGGAGTGTTTACTTTCAGAGTATAACTTATATGTTGAGAAAGAGATAAGTGTTGAAAACCGTTTGAACTACAATGGACAATACTTAGAGGATATTATTGAACTTGTTGCAAATAAAATGGGAGAAGAACATAGTAACTTTTTAAATTATAAGCAAATAAAGAATGAAATTGCAAAAAATCTTGAGTATGATATGGATTCTAATAGACAATATCTTGATGAACTAATTCAAGAAAATCTGTTTAGCAAGTTCAAAAGTTTTGATGGAAAAGAAAAGATACATTTTACATATGAGAAAATTCGAGACTATTATGTTGCAAGAAGTGTAGTTAAAAAACATAATGAAAATTTAGATGATTTAAAAGATATAATAAAAAATGATTTAGTAGCTAATGGTCAGTATGGAGTTATAGCAGTACTATTTTTCATGCTCCCAAACAGCTATGATATTGATGTGGTTGATTTAATTAGTCAAAAAGATTTCCCTGCACTAAAAAGAACATTTATAGAAAGTGTCCCTTGGCGAACTCAACCACTTATATCAGAAACAATTCAAAATATTTTGGATGACATATTCCATAACGATAATATGATGTCAAGCTTTCTTGAAAAGCAATTTTTACTTGCTATGGATGAAGAAAGTCCCTTTAACGCTGAGTGGTTAACAGAAAATCTCCTTGTAATGGATAATGATTTGAGAGATTATATATGGACAACAAGGATTTCAGACCAGTACAATTCATTTTCGCTCCAATTTATTAACAGAATTAAAAGAAATTACAAAATACTCTCACTCAATCAACTAAGACTTGCATTAAAACAGTTGCTTTGGTTACTAAGTTCTGTAAATGGCAAAGTAAGAGATAGTGCAACTAAGACTATTTCGCTTATATTGATTGAAAAACCAGAACTTATAATTGATTTTCTAGAATCATTTAACGAAGTAACTGATTTATATATCTTAGAACGTTTATATGCTGCAATTTTTGGCGCTATTGTAAAAATTAGTGATACTGAAATTATTGAATCTACTGCTAAAATAGTTTATGAAGTAGTCTTTAATCAAGAAGAAGTAGTTCCACATGTTTTACTGAGAGACTTTGCAAGACTTATAATAGAATTTGCTCTTTCAAAAGGATTATGTTCTTTTGCGGATCAAAATCTTATCACACCTCCGTACAATTCTCCTTGGTATGACTTTCAATTTAAAAATGATGATGTTGATAATTTTGTAAAAGCATATGGTAATGCCAGTAAGTATGAAAAAAATTCTGTAAATAGAATTAAATATTCAATGATTACTGAATATGGACGAGGAACTGGCGGTTATGGTGATTTTGGAAGATACACATTTGGGTCACGAGTATCTTCTTGGAAGAATCAATTTGATGATCAAGATTTAAGTAACATTGCTTTTAAGAGAATTTTTGAACTTGGTTTTTCTCCAGAACTACATGCTGACTTTGATAATACGCAGGCTAGAAGTTATGATAGACATGACCATAAAATTGAAAGAATAGGAAAAAAGTATCAATGGATTGCAATGTATGAAGTCTTGGCTAAATTAAGTGATAATTTTACAGTTTATAAAGAAGTTAAAGTGTATGATGATATTTATCAAGAATATGAAAAACAGACTAGTGAGAGACTTATTCAGGAGTTATTAAATCTTGACAAAGAAGATGTTGAAGTAGATACACTTGAAGAAGTAGAAATGAATCCTGAAGAGCACCTTATTGAAGTAAAACGAGAAAATGAGCATTATTTCCAAGCTCCATTTGAGGATTATGTAAGAACGATAGATCCAACTTATCATTTAGATTTACCTGAACAAGAGGGTAAGTTAATTAACTACACTCTCGAACCATCACTAGTTGAACCAAATATTTTTAATAACGAAAAAGCATTTCTTGAAGGGGAGTTCAAAGGAAAAAAATATATCAATTTATGTTTCTATTATGAAAATAAAGATGATCAGCAAGGAGATAATTGTCAAAGTGGAATAGCTGGGGTAGCTTTCTTCTCTAAAAATACCCCTGAAGAAACACAAGCACTCATTCAAAACAATATCAAAAATTATCACTCTGGTGTATCGGCGCCTGAAAGTGAATCTTTATTCTTACACGAACTATATTGGAGCCCAGCTTATAGCTTCCTAGAAAAAGATTATACCCAATATGAAGATGAAGAGAGTATAAAATTTAATGAATATGCTGTATTTGAGTGGAATAGTAATAAAGATTTCTCAATTGATAAGGGAGTGAGTCTCTATATTCCTTCAAAAAATTTAGTAGATTATTTTTCTTTGTTCTCTGTTGATGATGGAGTTTGGAAAGATGGCTATGGGGAACTTATTGCTTTTGATGGGAGAGTTTTAGGATACGAACGTGCACTATGGTTTGATCAGGAAAAATTAATGACGTATTTAGATGAAACCAATCAAAAGCTATTCTGGAGATCGTGGGGACAAGAGGTAGTTGACTCACAATATCTTGAAAAGTGGTTTTTAATTGAAAAAGATGAAGCGAATTATAAAATCCATATATCAACAGTAGAGAACGGTAAATTAAGAGATTAATATTTTATTTGCAATTTTGTATTAGTATACATAATCAAATTTGTTCTATAAAATATCAAAAAACCTCAAAATGTTTAGACTTTTAGTCAACTCATTTTGAGTTTTTTTTATAAAGATAGAACTTTGAAGTTATTAATTCCTTTAAAAATGATAGGGTGTTTAATCGCTTAAAAATGTTTATCCAACTAATACAAAATATATAAAATGCTAGAAGATATATATGATAAATATATGAATTCACTATTCATTTAGATATAGGAACAGGAGCAAAAATCATAGGAACGGTTGAAATTGGAGAAAATTCAATTATTGGGGCTAACTCGGTTGTCTTAACTAGCTTTCCAAGTAATTCAGTGATTGTAGGAGTACCTGCTATTTCTAAAAAAACATCTGTTCGAAAGGATCAAGAGTAGGACTTAATCTAATCTGTTGGCTTGTTACTTCGATAGGGAAGTTTCAGCTTTATTCCAAGACCAACCAAAGAGCTCGCCACCGTTTGGATACAGACGAATAATTTCAGAAGCTTGAAGAAGTTCTTGAGATTTTTCTGTATAGGAACTTTCTTTGTCCAAGGCAATAAAAACTTGTTTGGGAGAGCGACTATAAAGCATTAAAAGCTTTTCTAGAGCTGAATCTTGAATCTGCTTGAGCAACATGGAGTCATGCACAACAAGAGGTAATGGTGTCAAATGAAGCAGGGTCAAATCAAACACCGCAAGTCCTGTGTATTCAGAGCCTGTCCCACGATCATTAGGAGTGAAAAAGTTGTATTGACTTGCTGTTTGAATGTTTAAGACAGGAGAGGCTTTTTGTCCCCCGAAGATAAAATTATTGATGGCACGCATTTGAGCTTGGATTTCTTCTTGAATGGTCGCATAAACTTCAAGGGTCAATTTATCGAGTGTCCGTTTTAAGTCAGAAGCTGTTGTTCTAAGTTCAGTCAAGAGGTCAAAATTTTTATTGGAATCTTGTAAATGTGTCCGTTCTTTTTGTAAGGCAGCATATTGCTCAAGTACAGCCTCAGAGACATTCGGAACATCATTGAGAGCTTGGATGCGATTTTCGAGTTCTTTAATGTGTTCAGAGAAAAAGCCAATCATATTTTGAATATTTTGAGCGTTTTCTTTGAACTCCTTTTTCAAGATGGAAGAAAGTTCTTTGTGAAAGGCTTCAATTTCGACCAAATCTTTGATATTGGTGTCTGGAAAGAAATGTTGGAGTGTCTCAAAATCTTTTTGATATTTCTGCTTTGAGGGGGAACTTTCTTCTTCAAAGCTCTTTTTTTGTGCCAGAAGTTGTGTACGTTGGCGTTTAGCGCTAGAAAGTCTTAGGCGTAGATGTGCCAGCTGCTCTGCTTGAAAAGAATCTAAGTCCAAAAGTCCTGCCGCACTGTTTTGTGTTAAACTGCGAAGCTCTGTCTCAAGTTCATTGATTTTCTTGACATTATCTTTGTAAATGGTTCTATTTTCAACGGTCGCAATATATTGAAAGTCTTGCGCTTTACGAAAAGTATCTTTTCGTTCTTTGGCCTCATTGTAGAGAACTTGTTGCTGACTTATCTCTGAATATCGGTTGAAGAGTTTGAGAAGCATGGCAATTCCTTGTTTGTCAGGGATATTTCCAGCCTGTGCACGCAAGGGTTTGTTTTCATCTAAGGTCGCACGTCCCCAGACACGAACAAAGGGACTGATGGTTTCTCGGAAATTCAAATCAGGAAAATCCAAGCCATAAAAACTTTTCAAAAGCTCGCAATATTCTTCTTTACTGATGGTTTTGAGCGCGTGGTAATGACGATCACAGACATTAATGACGGTATGATTGAGGGTTGAACGAGAAAAGTAATAAGCTTTTTTGTCAAACTCAAAACAAAAGTTGATGGTATGGTTGCCGATATTGTCAAGTACATCTAAAGCCTTCTTGACGTAATCACTGCCACCGAAAACAAAATCAATAATCAAAAGAAAAGTTGATTTACCAATAGAATTAGATCCATCTTGATGGCCAATAACGGTATTCAATCCTTGATGGAGCTGAATGGGTTTTCGCATCACACCTTTTTCAATAAATTTATCACAGCTAATTTCTTTTAACATAGAGACCAACCTTTCCGTCCTGCATTTCGATTTTATGGAGTACAAATAAACAAACTAATATTTCTGAAAATTCCGCAACATCTTTGATGTTGTTTTTTGTTTTTTGGTAGAGTTCAAGAGGAGTTCTCTCTTTTTCTTCTAAGAGGCTAAGAACTATGGGAAACTGAGCCAAGATACTTTGGTGATAAGGAATAATTTTACTGGGAAACTTCATAGAAAACCTCACAACTTTGAATAAAGAAGGATATGACAATTTTACAGGCTGTTAAAGCCAGATGTGGTAGTTCAGTTTGTTGGAGAAGCCATTCAGACAATTGCTCAAAAATTTCTGACTGTGAGAGTTGCGCTTTATCCAATTTTAGAAAAGCCTTTTTAATTTCTGAAGCAATCAAATCATGATTTTCAATTTGTGCCAACAAACCATTAATGAAGTGATAATAAGTGAGCACATGATTCTGAACTTCATTGATGAGTAAGGCATTTTCTGGAAGAATTTTCGCCTTGATTTTAAGAGCTTTCAAACTCAAAGGAACGAGTTGGTCAGAAGCTGAAAGAGCAGACAACCTTGTGATAATCTCACTAATTTCTTCTTCGATGTCAATGGTGATAATAGCTTCTTTTACATGACTATTTTGTAAAAAGGCTTTTTTTAATTGCATGAGTTGAAGATACTCCTCAAGACTTGGCTCTAAACGATAAGTCTCCGCATGATCCGAACAAAGTGCAATGTGATTGTTGGACGACTTTAGCTTTTCAGGTGGAGATAAAGCTTCACTGAACATTTCTTTGTCTTTTTCTGATAAATCCTCTGGAAAGATTTGCACAATTTCGTATCTCTTTACAGACTTTCCTTTAATGTTTTGGACTAATTTTTTATGACAGATAGGACAGCTATTGGAAACTTCAGAAATCAGCGGGAACTCATCTGTCGAAGGAGGCAAGTCAGAGAGCTTGTTAGGACGGCGACAAGCATAAAGAAAACATTGTCCGAGAAAATTAGAAAACTCTTGATTCACAAACCATTGATTCAGGACATCAATATTGCTTTGAGAAACTGAAGTATCTTGCTCAAGGCAATCTAAAAGCTGTGTATGGGCATCGTTCAAGGCAAAGACCGTCAGCTTAGGAAAAACAGCAGACGAAAAATAATCCAGCGTTTCTTGAATGATTTCTGAATTTGCAAGAACAGAGAGGATGGCATCGTGCACATTGGCTTTTTGAGTGACCAAATTGGAAATGAATTTCTTACTTATCTCAACCTGTACACGTTCATGCGAACAAATGGCGTCAAAAATCAATTCGCCTGTGGCTTCTTGGGTCATACCAAGTGCCTCTTTCATGATTTTGAGATAGGCGGAAATATTATATTTGTTCAAATTGTTCTCCTTTTGGAAACTTTATAGGAACAACTAAGGAACTTGAGGGCAATTACTTTTAAGCTGAAATTTCATACAATGAATTTAACAGCTCAAGACCTTTTAGAAAACGTTTTATTTGTCTCTATTATACCATTTTTGATGAAAGAAGATAACAAATGTTACGATTTCTTGAAGAAAAGATGAGTTGTCATTATAAATTAACAGACCTGAATTACGTAATAAGGACTGGGAAACAAATTAGATTTTCATTTTGAAGTTCTAAGTTGAGAACCTTTTTCTTGTTGCGTTTTTTTCGTCCAAAAAATGTAACCTCATTGTTTTTCAGTCCGTGGTCGAAAGGACAAAAACAATGAAAAAGTACAAGACCAGTCGTAAGTATCGAAACACTTACCGCTATTATTTTGTGGATGGAAAATCACGAGAAATCGTGGTGAGCGATGAGGTGACCGCAGAAAACATTTCATTTTTGCATCAGCTAGATGATGAGGAAGTTGATAGAGAACGTCGTGAAAATTATCATATTCCTGTTCATTATGGCAACTTCAAACCAGTTGATCGAGAAGAAAATCATCTTTTGGGTGCAGAGTTAAGCCCAATTGAATTTTTCTGGAAAACTCAGAATCATGATAGGGAAAGGTATGAAGAGTTTTTACAAAAGCTGAGAGAGGCAATCAAAAAATTAACACCAAAGCAACAATTAACAATTCAAAAAATTTTTTATGAAGGAAAAACGTTAATAGAAGTTGCACGGGAAGAAAACGTTGATAAATCCGCAATTACCTATCGTTTAAGAGGGATTTGTAAAAAATTACGAAAAATAATTGAAAAAAATTGGTAAAAACTACTCAACTTTTCATAGATTTTTCGCTTATATATGAGAGGACGTTTTAATTTCTCTATTCAAAATAAAAAGCCTTGACTGAATGGTTCAGTTGTACAGGTTCGATTCCTGCAAGGGTTTTAGCGTGCGCACGCTTGATTATTATTTTCCCGTTTGGGATAGAAAGTAGGTTTTATGGACCTTCATCAATTAGTATCACAAGTCAAAGAGGAGCTGAAAGCAGAAGATAGCTATGATATGCGTACCTTTGACTTTCATTATTTTGAACATCAAAATGGTGAAACCTATGATGTGGTGGAGTTTTTCATTTATGAAAAACCAAGCACACCCAATCGCTCTTATGTGGTCATGAGTTATGATTTACTGACTGGGAAACGCTTGTTTAAACTAACAACCAATCGAACAAAGCCAGCACTTGAGAAAAAAGTGATTGGCTTTGAACGTCAAGGACAAACTTACCTTTTTTCTGACAAGAATTCTGAAGCCAAAGTATTTGCGACACTCGCCTCGGGTAAATTAACCAAATTGAAAGATTTGCCAGAGGATAATAAATCAAATACTTATAAAGCAGGACGATTATTACAGGAAATTGATGAGGTGGAGCGTCAAGTTCTAATCTATATTAAGGCAAATTTTGAAGACTTGCGTGATTTTGTGCATCATAACATTTAATAAACGGGGGAAAACAATTTGAGTGAAATTAAAGCATTAGCGGTAAAATCCGCTTTTTTAGGTGAGGAGATTTTTATCAGTCGCGAAATTCGTGATATAGCTGCAAGTAATCGTTATGGGGAAGTTCAGCCCGGTTACCGAGAGTATATGGCATCAAGTAGTATGCAGCCCTCTTTTGTAATTCGGGTTATGGTTATAAAAAATGCTCCGAAACCTAAAAGTCGTACAAAAGTAAAATTAATTGGCCCACAAGTGACTTATATCACAGAACGAAACGCAAACGGACGCAGTATCGATGTCCCGATTGTTGTAGCAAAAGGTTTGGAATTGGAGGAAAAACAATGAGTACCAATGGTTTAAAAACAAATCAAGATTTATTTACGGAACATGAGGTGGATTTCGAAAAAACACTAGGTAAACTCTACTTTCTATCCAGTGAAGTTGTTCCTGAGTTTCAATCGGTGGTGGTTGATTCAGAAACAGGTACCCTTATTTCGGAGGTTTTAGTGGATGAGACTGGACAAGTGATTGAAGGGACATTGCCAGAAGGTGTGACTGCTGAGGTTCGAGAACGCCCAGTGGAGGGATCAATTTCAGCTCAGAATTTGATTTTAGAAAGTGAAGCGGTCGGCGGGCAGGTTGAAGTGACAGTTCCTGCGATTATCAAGGTAAGTAATCTCACCTATAACCAAGAAGTTCATCTTCAAGGGGTGACGGCACGGCATTGGACAAGAACGACTCGTCGTGTGTTCAATGGTAATGTTTCTTATGGTCATCAAAATGGTTTTAAGCTCCGTGCAGAGAATGTAACTCCTGTTAAAGTCGTAAAGGAAAAAATTGAAAAATAAGGGACATCGCATCAGATTGTTGGATAAGTATGACGTGCCACTAACTGCTCTATTTCTTGCAAGTGGTTTTGCATTACCTTTGGTTGCCATCTATTATCACGCTTTTCTCAGATTGCCTGAAGTACTCAAAATCAGATGGAGTGTAAGTGCTTTACTCAGTCTCTTTTTAATGGTTGGACTTTGCTTATTTCTCCTGTACCATTGGGTGCCTTACTTTCAAAATAAACGAGAGTATCGCCAAATTTTACGCTATTTGTTAGATCAACAATTATTTCGGACAGTCAAGCAACAAAATGGAAAAGGTGAAAAAAAGCAACTCTATCTGGTTTACGTAAAAAAAGAGGACTACGGGACCCTTAGTGTGACTTTTGAAATGACAGGTAAGGTCTTACAAAATAGTGAAAAGCTTGCCAGTGATTTGGAAAAAATCTTCTTTGCGGACTTTAAAGCCCGACATGATTTTAGAAGCAACATGCTTTTTTCAAAACGTGCCTATAGTCAATTTGTTTTTTCAGATAATAAAGAAAGTCAACGCTTAAGTTTAGAGGATTTGGCTTATGACAAAAAGCTTGGCATCAGACTTATGGATGGGGCCTATTGGGATTTTATCAAGAGTCCGCATTTACTGATTGCGGGAGGAACAGGGGGAGGCAAAACGATCTTTCTCTTGTGTTTACTCAAGGTCTTAGCCAGTTTTTCTCTGCTTGAGATTTGCGATCCGAAAAAATCCGATTTGTCTGTTTTAAACCATTTTTCTGTCTTTCAAGGTCATGTTCATGTGGAGATTGAAGAAATTGTGGACTGTTTAAATGAGTCGGTCGCTTTTATGGAAGAACGCTACCGACAAATGGGACTGGATGCAGAAAATCCAGAAGCTGTCAAAATTGGGAATAACTTTCAAAGTTTCCATCTTCCGCCTAAGTTTATCGTGGTAGATGAGTGGACGGCCTTTATGGCATCACTTGATCCGATGAAAGCCCGACGCGTGGATGACTTAATGGCACAATTGATTTTAAAGGGAAGACAAGCGGGTATTTTCTTGGTTGTGGCTATGCAAAGACCTGACGCACAGTACTTGTCCGCCAATCTCCGTGATAATATGGTGGGGAGAATTGCTTTAGGCCGCCTGTCTAAAACTGGGTATCGGATGATTTTTGGAGAAGATTACTCTGAGAAGAATTATCTTTTCATTAAAAATAAAATTGGACGTGGCTATGCGACACTCGACGGGGAGCGTCCCTCAGAGTTTTATAGTCCTTTGATTGATTTTAGCTCTGGTTTTAGTTTTGAATCTATCTTTTTACAAATGAAACCTTTGTACAAAGTGCAGAAAAAAAAGAGCACTGTTTCTTTAGAAAAGAAAATTAAACTCTCTGAATTGTCAAAAGCACTCGCATTATCTACGACTACGTTCACGCGATTGATTAGTTATATGGAGGAGGCGGGTTATGAGTTTACTTTGCAACCTGGAGAATTTACGGTTAAGGACAAATCTCAATTTTTAAAAATTATTACATACAAGAAGCAACATTCAGAACAGAATTGGAAGGAAGTCGTTCAATCGGTTTTAAACTTATAAAAATGAGATTAAATATGTGTGAAAAAACTGGAAATTTCCTTAAAACATGCAAAAATAACTTAAAAACAATAGAGGAGGATGAACGATGAATGAAACGATTCGCAAACAAATCCTTGCGGTTAGAGCAACTGGAAAAATTAATATGTTTGACCGATGTGGAGTGCAGGCGATCGCAGGTGAGTTGGGTTACTTTGATCTGGTTCTTTTTATTGAGGAGTGCCCTAAAGAATACAGTCAGTTCATTTTGACAGGTGAAATTAAGGAAGAAGGACTATAAAAAAAGATGATACTTACTTTTATTGATCGTATTGATGGTCGTTCGTCATTAACTACAGTTGAGACACCTTTTAATTTTAGTCAGTTGGAATACCAATTAGTTATGAGCACACAAGCTTATATTGATGATTGGTTATTAATTGCGGCAGAAGGAAATCATGTGATACAGAAAGCATTTTTTTCAAAATTGATTGGAAAATCTTTATATGAAATTGACTATGATCTTATTCTAGCATGCGATATTCTTGAAAAATACGAAAATGAGTACTGGGTTACATTATTAATTAAGTTTTGTGAAGAGAAACAACTTCCTTTTAAAGTATTGATTAATAATAACTAGCGTTTTTTTGTTGATTGTTATTCAGATGAAAATGCAAAGGAAGTGAAAATGGAACTACAAGCTTTAGATCCAGATTGGGAATGGGAGGAATCGAAAGATGTTTCCATTCTATCTGAGCTTAAGCGTTTTGTGAAAGCTCATCCTCAGGAAGTGTTTGTGGAAAATGCCACATTTGTGATTATGTCATAAAAGGTAAAGGGCTAGCAAGATAAGTTATTACTTTCACATTTGGAAGATTGTGCCAGAGCATATTATAAACAAGTGGTTGTTGTAGAGTAGAGGAGACGTTTGTATTTCTGACATGAAAAATTTGTAGAAAATGCTTGAAAATTGACTGAGTATTGATTTTGATATCAAATAAGTCCACAGAAAAGAAAGCAACAGAAAATGACTTTAAATAAAGAAAAGGTTCAAAAATTAGCACAAACATATCCAGAAGGGACGCGTGTGAAATTGGTCAAAATGAATGACACTTTTGCACCATCAGTTGGAACTTTAGGGACAGTGACTGACATTGATTCCACAGGAACGATTTTTGTTCGTTGGGATAATGGATCAGGTTTAGGTGTGGTGTACGGTGAAGATGCTTGTGCAGTGGTGACAGTTGATGAAGAAAAAGAAATTCTTCAAGAAAATTTGCAAGTTCTTGTTGGGAAAGTGATGAATCATGACTGTTATTCACTTTATGAGCAGCTGAGACAGATTGTTCGAGTAAGCAGTATAGAAATCGCAGAGAAAGGCTTATTTAAAGTGGATTTGTTCCAACACGATTGTTGGATAAGAACACAAACCTTGGATGAGAACAAGCAAAAAATGAAAATTTTATTCCTTTGTGTCAAATAGGTCTCTGCTTGGAGCAGGCGAGGGGAAGCAGTGCGGCGCAACGCGAGAGCCGCCGCTTGCCCTTGCGCCCAAGCAGTGAGGGCGGAGCTCGCTCCGTCCTCGCCTTATACCCCAAGTGTTAAACAAGGGGTATAAGTTGTCACATTTACTGTAAAGGCTTGATGTTACTGGGATAAACCATGAGACAGGGGGGAAATAATCAAGAAAACAAGGAGGGCAAAATCAACTTAAAAGAAATTCGGAGGCAGTCTGGGCTTAGCTTAAAAGCGATGGCTCAGATTGTCGGTGTAAGTAAGGGACATTATTGCCGTTTAGAAAATGGCGAGCAGGATTTAAATCAGATACAGAAAGAGCGAATTGAGTCCGCTCTTTTCTTTCGCTCAAAAAACGAGACACGTCTTTCAGCTAGTTTTGACTGGGTCAGCTTACATTTCAAAAGCTGTGATGTGGAAGAAGTCGTCCGAAAAGTTTTGAAATTAAAACTTTCCGAATTTAGTTTGGAAGATTACGCAAGGTATCACTATTCTAAGCTCTATCACTATGGGGCAATCAATGTTTATGTGGATGAAAAAGATGCCATTCACGGTGTCTTATTGGAATTGAGCGGGCAAGCTTGCAGGGAACTAGAAAAAATCTTAGAAGATGAAATGCGTGACTGGTATGACTTGTTCAACGATTGTTTTCTTTTCGGAGAAGAACTTCGTGATACTTCTGTTTTACCACTCATTGATAACGAGCAGTCAGAAAATATGACTTATTTTAACGTAACACGTTTAGATATTGCTTTGGATGAGTATTACTCAGAAGGTGGTAATTATCGCTTGTTGGATTTGTTTGAGCGATTCCACGAGGGACTCGTTCTCACGAAAAAGCGAAGTTACTCCAGTCAAATGGGCGGACAATATACCAAATCAGGCATTGTTAATGACGGTTTGACCTTGTATCTTGGAAGACCGCAGAGCACACCATTTTTCAGGTTTTATGAGAAGGATGCCGAGCAAGCGAAAAAAACTGGATACGACGGTCGATACCATTCATGACCTATATGGCTTCAAAAATCGCTTTGAAGTCGTTTTACGAGGCGATAGAGCGAATGATTTTGTTAGTGATTACGTGTTGAATTATTTTGATATTGCGGAGAGAACCGTTGGGATTATCAATGACAATCTGCTTGTCTTTTCAGACTTTGAGGGGCATTTGGATGAAACTTGGTACGACCTCATGCACAGTACGGGTGCTTATCATTTTGAGACGAAACCCAAAGCAATGGATGTCAATCGAACATGGGCTTGGGCAGAAAAAAATGTCTTACCAACGATGGCATTTCTGAAAAAAGATAACCAAGAAAAATTTGAAGAATTACTTTCCGCAAGTAAAATCCCTAAGCGCTATGAACAATATCTGGAACAAAAGGAAAAAAATGAATCAGAAGATTAGAGAAAAAATCATCTCAGAGGCAAGTGACTGGATAAATACGTCTTCATTAGTCATTTATGACGATATTTTTTCAGGGCAACTGGTTTGCATTGGCCAAATTTTTGGCAATCAAGGACGGCTCGCTATTTATCATGAGTCTGGCACGTGTTACTCTCCTTGGGAGAAAATCAGTCCGATACTACTTGAAGGTTTGGCACGAGCGGAGGCAGAGCGTCGTTCCTTTCTTAAGTCAGAAACTTTTCAAATGCGTTGGGTTGAATATCTGGGTAAGGCACGGCTCTTTTGTTGGGCAGAGGATAAGAAAACGAATCGTGATGGGTCCAAGCGTTACGATTCAATTTTATGGAATTTGAATGGAACGCCTTATATGAATTGGGGGGCTTGGTGTGACCCTAAAGTTAATCAAGACTACTTGGATACGATGAAAAATAAAAATGGAGGTCAATATTCCTAAAAACCATTCGCTTTTAAAAGCGAAAAATAACAAGAATGATGAATTCTACACGCAATATGCGGATATTGAGCGAGAACTTGACCATTACAAAGCTTTTCTTACAGGCAAATCGATTTACTTACCTTGTGACAATCCCTATCATTCGCAATTCTTACGTTACTTTGTGATTCATTTCAAAGAATTAGAGTTAAAAAGCCTGATTGCGACCTGTTATGATGCTCATTTTGGACAGTTGTCTTTGTTTGAGGATTATGATAACAACCAAAACGTGATTGAGTAAGACAAGAAAGCCTACAAAGCAGTGATTCAAGACGTCAAGGAACAAACAAGTATTGATGAACTGGCTAAACTTAAGAAAAACAGTTTATCAGTCTTATCTGAAAATGGGGATTTTGCTTCAAGTGAATGCATTGAGTTGATAAAAAGTGTGGATGTGGTCATTACCAACCCGCCTTTTTCATTGTTTAGAAAACTTCTGAAACTTTTGAAAATCTTGGATAAGGATTTTATTTTACTCGGACCGTCACAAGCGATTGTCTACTCAGAAAGTTTTCAGTGGTTTCAGATGAATGAACTGCATTTAGGCTTTACACCTTTTTCAAGCTCGCTTGCTTTTGAAGTACCAGCAGGCAACAGTTATGACAAAGCTGAAAATGGATGCTTTTACAAGAAAGTGCCGATTGCTTGGTATACGAGTTTTTCGATTCGTGCACCAGTCAAAGCTCTTTCTCTCACAAAATCTTATTCGCCTCAAAATTATTTCAAGTTGGATAACAATGCTTCTGTAATCAATGTGGATACTCTGTCTGACATTCCAAAAGATTATTACGGCATGCTCGCTGTTCCCATTACTTTTTTATCATGTTGGGACAAAAGTAAATACCAGTTACTTGGAAAGATTGATAAGGCGATGGTTCAAGGACAAGAAAAATTTACACGCCTATTGATACAAAAAATTAAGAAATGAAAGATATAACATTTATGGAAAACAAACGAAAAATTCAAGATTTTTTACTAGCAGAACAAGCCGATTTACAAATGGTCGCAAGTCTTTCTATACCAGACTTTGAAGCAGGAAAAGCATTGGGCAATTTCATCAAAAATGATTCCGAGCTTTCTGACTCACAAACCTTTTTGAATGTAAAAAAGCAAGGGACAAGTGTTTCTTTGGCTTTACGTCAAGCACAGGCGTCTGCGAAAAAGGCTTTGGTAAGCATTGATGAAGCACTCGTTCGCTTAGGAAAATAGGAGAATTATGGTCATTCAATTAAAAAATAAATCCTTTTTCAAACGTCACAAGCATTTGCTTTATGGTGGAGCAGTTTTAATTGCTCTTGCTGGAGGTGGCGTCGCTTTTATTCCTCACGCTTTCACGCCTCAAAAGGTCTATGCAGTTACGAATGGGACAATCTCCGAAACCCAAGGGATTATCATGAATACAGGTGCGATTGAGTCTGGAAATCCCGATGGTCGTGTCTATTGTATTGATGAAGGAACGATTCTTTATTCGTCTGGGGCGACTGCGGGATTGTCGGATACAGGTTCAGGGGCGGCAGGTGTGACTTGGACTTCGTTAAATACAACTGCACGCAACCAAGTACAGGCTTTGGGGTGGCTTTCTTTTAACAATAGTACATCAAGTGCTTCAAGTGATAACAATATGTATGTCGCAGCCCAGTGCTTGATTTGGGATGTGACAACAGGACAAGGCATTCCAGCGAGTAGCAGTAGTAGCAAGTACAATCCGAATCATTTTGGGGAAGGAGCGGATCAAGCGTGGTATGCGGCAACACCAAATACGGATAGTGCATCAATACTTAAAGATATGGATGCTCTTCTTTTGGACTATCAAAACTTTGTGAAAGTTCCACAATTTAACAGTAATCAAGCCACGATTCACTTGGGAGAAAGCACCACTTTTACAGATAGCAATCAGGTGCTCGACAATTATAGTCAGGTAACTGCGACTAATGGTTTGAAGATGAGCTTTTCAGGCAACAGTTTGAAAGTGACGCCCACACAAGTTGGCACAGGTACGGTGACCTTATCAAACGGCGGGATTTCAGAAGATAGCACGGCGAACTCTGGTGGGGTTCATGTGTGGTTTACCAATAATCCTGATGGGACAGTGGGACAGAATGTGATTTACTCTGAAAAATCGCCTGAACAACACGTACAAGTAACCATCAAAGTGATTCCATCTGGTGCCCTTAAAATCACGAAATTAGACAATGACACAGGAAAAATTATTCCAGGGACTGTCTTTGAGGGAATCAATAAAGAAGGTGATATTGTTACCAAAGATGCGGATGGGAACAACTTACCAAATGGTGGCAAGTTTACCACAGGAAGCGACGGGACGGTTACGATAAACAATCTCATGGTTGACCCAGATAATCTTGGAGGAGGTAAAGACGACACCATTGTCACTTTGCGTGAAGTGTCGGTTCCAGCCCCTTATACTTTGTCCAATAACTTGGTTTCGGTCTTTGATTCTAACGGCAAGGCAAAAACACCTTCGACCGATTTGCCTGTGTCGCTTCTTGCGGGGACAACGTCTGACAATCCGACAGGTGTGATTTTTAAAGATAAGACACAGGTTCAAGCAATTAAGGTGGTGAAAACCGCCACACTTTTTGGAAAACAGGTGAGTGATTTTCCAAACGGGAATTATGCTCTTTCTGGTGCAGAATTTACCATTAAAAACGAGACACAAGGGACAACGCTTGGCAAACTCTATACCAATGACAAAGGTATCGCTGATTTATCAGAATTGATTCAGACAGGTGATTCACATCAAAGTGCAAGCCAATATCAAGCCCTTTTGAATCAACTTGTGACCACGAAAGACACTTACAGCATTCAAGAAACGAAAGCCCCTAATGGGCTGGCGTGTGATTGGAATGGTGGTAAAGCACAAACTTTCACTTTGACTTATTCAGGAAAAGATACGGAGTTGATAAATCCGACCATCCCTGATGAAAGTAACGGACACACAGACACACCAATTACTGTTGACTCTACCCTCACAAAGGTTGATAGTGATACCACTTCTAGTCAAACACAAGGTTCGGCACTTTTAGCTGGAACCATTGAAACGCTTTTTTATAAGGTGGATGTCAAAAATAGCACAGGGCAAGTGATTCACAAGGCAGGGGATCCTGTGAAATGGTCGGATGGTTTTGCGGAACTCCCTATTGCGATAACTCACGGTAAGAAGACAGACAAAACTTATGTTTCTCTTGAAGTCACAGCTTCTGATAATCAAGTGGGTGTTATCCATTTGCCTTTAACAAGCTCTTCCTCAAGTAAAGGTTACGCTTGGCGTGAAAGCAACGCTAAAGAACAGGGAACGCCTGGTTTTGGTTATACAGCCAATACGCAAGACTTTGATGTAGCATCAGGCGAGGGAAATGACGGAACTGGGAACACGAGTGCTCAAACGGTCATTTCTGGTTCTGATACCAATCTCACACAAAGTGATCATGTTCTAACTGTTGGACTTGCCTTTACTAAGGCACTGGGGGACAGTGGTTCACTCACAGGAGAGAACGGGGCTGTCTTTGAAGTGACACCATTAGATAAACAAACCCAAGCGATTCTCTCTGGGAAAAACGGGCAAACTGATAAGGCGACGTCTGGGGACAGTCAAGAAGCAAGTGGCTATACTACAACTGGTTTAACCACTTTCAAGTTTGCGATAGGCAATTACAAGATTCATCAAACGGTGGTTCCTGTTGGTACGAAAGCCATTCAAGATATTTTGGTGAATTTCACACCTGACCCAACAGAAAATGGGGCACCAAGTACTTACACACTTTCAGTTACTTGGGCAGATGGACAAAGTATTTACACGAAAACTTTTCAAGCAGCTGATTTCAAAGATGCCAGTAGCAACCTCATTAACGTCAATCTTGGGACAGTCACAGACAATAAAATTGTCCCACCTGCCATTGCGACACACGCTACTGATACTGATGACAATGACCAAACAGTTGGTGTGGGAGACGTTTCTGTGTCGGATGCCTCAACGCTTGAGAATCTCCCCAAAGGTGATTATACCGAAGTGACACATTGGGTGGATTCAGATACTGGCTCTGCCTTGATGGTCAACGGAAAACCTGCTTTGGTTCAAAAAGATTTCACAAGTCAAGGAAACGGGCAGGATGAGGTAACGACTACTCTCCAATTTGACTCGAGTCAATCACAGGGGAAAAGTTTGACCGCAGAAGAGTTTGTCTATCCCAAAGGAAAAGTATCTGGGACGCCGATTGTTTCTGAGACGGACTACAAAAACAATCCCAAGCAGACCGTAGAAGTGGAACAAATTGAAGGTTCCACTCAAGTGGAAAGCAAAACGATTGAAGCAAAGAAAGATGCGACTTACACAGATGACTACAAAGGTTCTGGCTTTGTGGTGGGCAATACCTACACGCTTAAAGTGACACAACTCTGGGATAAAAGCACAAAGAAATTGATTCCAGTGACTGGCAGCATCACTTTTAAGGCAACAAGCTCCACGATGTCGGTTAAAATTCCAGTTCATCTAGATAGCACAAAACTTGCAGGACATGATTTGGTCACTTTTGAAGACTTATATGTCCAAGAAAAAGGTCAAAACATCTTGCTTGATAAGATGCAAGATAAAAATGCGGCAAGTGAAACGGTACACGTGAATTTACTTGTGAAGACAGTTTCTGTGCCACAAAATAAGGATAATCAGATCAAGAACACGGTCGCAAGTAGTACAGGAAGTTTACCTATAACGGGTGAGCAAGCTTCGTGGGGCTTAGCGGGTCTTGGAGGATTTCTATTAGGCTTGGTTGGCTTTTTGAAACGTAAAACTTTAGTTAAAGCAGTCCTTTTCTTCAAAAATAGATTTGGAAAATAGCCATGAATAGTGATTACAAGAAACAAGGAAGAGCGCCACCGAGCGTTCTTTTTTGATGAGAATAGGAAAGGATTTCAAGAAAAAATGAAAAAACGAATTCATCAAGTCGCAAAAGAACAGGGCAAAACGAGTCAAGAAATTTTGGAGCTGGCACGTGCTTGTGGGTTCGACGTCACGACTGCATCAAGTTCATTGAGCGAGCTTGAAGAAGCGGCTGTTCTTTTAGCGATTCATCCTAGAAAAACGAAACCCAAAGTGGTCAAAAAAACGCTACCCAAGAAAAAGTCGGTATCAATACCAATTCAAACTGTTAAAGCTTACAGTGAGAAATATGAAAAGAAAAAAGTTTCGAAGGAAAAAATCCCTCAAGTCAAAACGGTTTCTAAACAAGCAGCCAATCGCTGGTTTGTGTTGATTCTCGTGATTGTTTCAAGTTTTCTGCTTGCCATGGGTGGACTTGGGATTGCCTCCACATTTCGCATGAATCAATTGATTACAGATACCAATCACGCCATTCATCAAATGAATCGGGAAAACCAAAAGCAAGACACGGCGATTCAGAAACTCCAAAAAGCAGGTCAGCCATGACAAGACCTGTCATATGGGCTTTGTTTGATTCGGGCAATGGTTGTTATAAAGAGGCAGTTGAAACCTACTTTCCAGAACAATTTGAGATTTACTCGATAGGGTTGGACAAAGAAAATAAGCACCACCATTTTATTTTGCTTGATTTGTCAGACTATGGAGAACTCTTTGGTGGAAATCATCTGTTTGAAACGCTGGAACATTTGCCAAAGCCTGACATTATCTTAGCGAGCCCACCGTGTGAAAGCTGGTCCAATGCCACGAATATCAAAGACGGTTCTATTTATTGGAAACGCCCTGTGATTCGCAATCTCTTTGGGGACTTTCGCACGAATGACTTTGCTTTGGTCACAAAGAAAGAATTTTATCAAAAAACGGTCAATTGGGCGTCGAACCCTGATTACACGAAAATGCTTTATTCTCGTATGAATGGAGAGTTATGTGCCTTGAATACGACACGGATCATTGCCCGCTTTCAACCCAAAATCTTTGTGATTGAAAATCCCTCTTATGGCAAGCTCTGGCGGTATTACAAGCACGTGCTCAATTTTTCTGGCATCAAAAATATTGTCTGTTACAACGATTATGACGAGAACTTTTCGCAAAAACCGACTTGCTTTTACTCAAACTTAGATTTACAGCTGAAAGTTCCGCAGTACAAACAAGCTAAGTTCACAATTGGAAGTGGAAAAAAAGCAAAAGTAAGGCATCAGAAAGTGATTTCAGGTTACAACAAGCGAAGTAATATTCCGCTTCTTTTGATCAAGGATATTTTGGAACATTGCTTGGTTGATTTGAAAAACAAAAAAATTTAGAGGAAGGAATTGAACTCACTCAACTAGAAACCCGAGAAAAAAGATAAATTCTCCGAAGATTTCATCTTCTACGGAATTTCCTATTTTTCTGGTTTCTAAACAGTTGAGTTCGTATCTTAAACATGAACGCATCAGACATTATTACACAGATTCAACATCAGGCGCCAAACATCATTGCGATTGTGGCCGCCATTTATATGTTTGCCCATTGGAAAGCAGGCAAGTGGGTAGACATCCTCTCCACCTTTTTGATTGCGGTGGTGATTTACTGTTTAGCCACAGGTCAAAACGTTTGGACATTTGGCTTAGCACTTTTGAATGCCATTATCGGCATCTTTGGTTGGCACATTGGTTAGAAAAGAGGAGAAAATTTGCATACATATGATTACTCAGTAGGGCTTGATACGCCTTATTGGATTCAGGAATTCTCTGCCCGAGGAAAAGTCTATTTTCGTTTTCAGACGCCGAAATCCGTGCCCTTTTTTGCGGTATTTGTTGGTGTTTTTCTGATTTTGTTGGTCTTCTTTTTACAGCCCATCGCAGAAGTTGCTAAATATACACTTGGCGCTCCTTGGTTACTCTTTTTTTATCTGCCTATGAAGGCAGGAAAAATTTACGTGGAAGAATTGCCAGATGGAAAGAAACTCCATTTTTACCTTTTAGGTTTGGCAAACTTTTGGAAGGATTTCGTTTTGGACAAGCGACTGATTTATCAAGAAGAACGCAGAGAACTTGTGACTGAAAAACTAGTTTTTGAAAAAACTGATATATAGGAGAAACATTTTATGACATTTAGTGTATTGATTACAACAGAAAAAAATAATCGCCGTGGTCTTTGGTTTGAGCTGCCCAGCCAAGCTGCCATTCAAAAATGGCGAGAGCTAGAAGACCAAGAGGAGTTTCCAGTCATTGAAAATATCGTGAGTGATTTTGAATTTGTTTATTTGAAACGTTACACTTTGCATCAATTAAATAGCATTGCTCAAGGTTTATTGGAATTGCCTCAGAATCTCAGAAAAGAGATCCACCAATTGCTCAATTATGAAGATTTAGAAGAACTTGTGGTCACAGGCGGAAGCCACTTTGCTTATCACGAGGTCGAAAGTCTAAGAACACTTGCCAAAGAATATTTTGATGAAGGCTTACTTCCAGAAGATTTCGTGAACAACTTCATTGATTTTACAGCTTTGGGACGTGCCTTACTTGATATTCTTGAGCTTTTTGAAGGACTTGAGGGTGGCTTTTATGAATTTGTGGGGTGACGGATGCAATTAGAATATCCGATTGAGAAAATTCATGAGAATTTAGCCTTGACTAAAACCCATGAAGGGCTAGCTTTTTATCGTCTGTCTTCGTTTTCGACTTCTGTGGTGGATACCAACGAACGAGAAAAAATCAAGCAAGTCATTGCACAATCCTTGCGAAAATTATCGAAACATCTCTATTTTGAACTCTCACTTGTGCCACGTGATTATCTCCTGAAAGAAAAAATGAATGCCATGAAAAGTACCTTACATCCTGATTTTCAGGAAGTGTGTGAAAAAACTTTGGACACTGTCACACAAGAATTGACCGCAGAGATGGAAATTCCCTACCAGTATGAATGGCTCTTAGCGGTCTTTTTGCCTGAGAATATGGGGGGCTTACATTCGCTCCATCAAGTGCTTCATCAAAAAGTCAATCAAAAAGCCGAACAAATGATGGAATTGCTCGGCAGACAGCTAAAAGTAGAGGCTACTTGGTGGGAGTCTTTTGAAGCTCGGGAACAGGAACTCTTTCAATTTTTACAAGCTTTGAAACCTACGCGATTGAATGAAAATCAGCTCTTTTATCATCAACGCTTGCAATTTTTGCCTTACATTTCGCATTCCTATGAAGCCGTTCTTGCTGGACGAAACCTTTCCAACGTCACAGACACCATGATTTATCCTAATCAGTTGGGCGAACTGAAGTTTGTGAGTGAATATGGGACGAGCTATTTGTCTATTCTTCCCTTAGAAAAATCAAATGGGATTTTGGACAATAATTTTATCGCTGAAAAAATTCAGTCGTTCAACTTTCCTGTGGGACTTAAAATCAAGGCTCACTTTCCAGAATTGGGTGGAGCTTTAGGTTATAAGACGAAACTCAATCAAGCCTTTGTACGCTCAAAAAACATCGTCAGTGAAGCCCACCGTTCAGATAATGTCGTCTATGACCGTATTGTCACAGGACGAGAAGGCTTGGTGCAACTTGCCAAGGATATTGAAGCCAAAGAGCCTATTATTGATTATGGGCTTTTTCTTTTAGTTGCGGGATCAAGCCAAGAACAGTTACGGCTTCGTGTACAAACCATTTTGAATGCCTTTGAAACGGCACAAATGGAAGTCTCTCGTGCACGCTTTGATCAGCCCTATCTCTTTCAGAGCTTACTTTACGGGGAGAAGCTCGCTACAACGACTCGCTTTTGGCAACACACGTCAAATGCCTTGGGTTTTGCCCAATATTTGCCTTTTACAACACATCGCTCAGGGTCACGTTCTGGTTTTTACTTGGGACGGATTGATAATCATTACGGACGCTGGGACAATCTAAAAACAGCGATTGCGGCTTCACGTTTTCTCGTACAATACACGCCCATGCTTGCCAACAAAGAAGCAATAGATGACAAGGTGACCAAGAACCTTTTGACTTTGATTACAGGAGAGACTGGTTCAGGAAAAACGGTGTTGGCACTCATTATTTTCTTACAGGCACTGTTGACCAATATCAAGAGCCTGTATGTGGATCCGAAGCACACGCTTCGGAAACAATTTCTTTCTGTCGCTGGTGACCCACAATGGAAAAAGGAAAATCCTCTGCTTAGTGAGGCAATTCAGAAAATCAACTTTGTGACCCTGAATGCCAAAGATAAAAAGAATACTGGTGTGCTTGATCCGATTGTCTTTTTGGAGGCGGAGGACGCTCAAGAAGTTGCAAAAAATATGCTCTTGTATCTGGGTGGAAAAGAACTTGTGATGGAACAACGCACTGCGATTTCACGAGCCGTCAAATCTGTCATTGAACGCAGAAAAGCGAGCGAAATTGTTGGCATGAAGCAAGTCTTAGAAGTCTTGCTTGAAAGTAAGGATAAATTGATTCGAGTGGCTGGTGAAGCTCTCTTTGAGATGCTCGATGGCTCACTCTTATCCTTGGCATTTTCAGATGGGAGCGCTCGCGGTATTGATTTTGAGCAACACGCTACTGTCCTTGAAGTCGCAGATTTGGAATTGCCAGATGAAGACACGGTCTATTTGAATGAAGATGAGAAGAACTCGGTCGCACTCATGATGGTTTTATCGACCTTTTGCAAGCGATTTGGGGAACGTAACAGCCAAGAAGAAACCATTGAATTCTTTGATGAGGTCTGGGTGCTTTTGAAATCGAAAGAAGGACAAAAAGTCATCAAATCCATGCGACGTGTGGGTCGTTCTGAAAGCAACAAGTTGGTTTTGATTACACAATCGGTCAATGATATTGCTTTAACGGACGATACGACAGGGGCAGGTGAACGCTTTACCTTTTATGAACGGGGAGAAGAAGATAAGATTTTGGAACTCTTGAATTTAGAGCAAAATGACTTTCATCGGAATTGGTTGCGGAATATGAATGCGGGGCAATGTGTCTATAGCGATATTTTTGGACATCGCCACAGGATTTCGATTGATGTGCCAAAGGCTTGGTTGACACTCTTTAGTCCAGATAATCAGACGACACAATCGCAACTTGAGCAAGAGAGTCGAGAAAGGTAGCCAATATGGACAAATACAAAGTCTTTTTGGAGAAGTGTTCAGCGACCAATATCTCAGGCGATATCGCAACAGCTCTCTGGGCACTTTTGGTGCAGCTGCCTTTTAACCTTTTCAGTTTCATCTTACAGCTTCTCGTTTATGTCCTCAAAGTCTTGAATCTGGGTAGTTTTTTGGATAGTATGCAAAACGCCATGATTGAGACTTCGAAAAGCGTGTTTACCGCTTTGATTGGTGGGAAAAGTGGTTTCATTGGCAGTACCTCTTTTGTAGGTCTCGCTGTCTTAATGATGGCGGGTTATTTGCTTTATCAGTTTACCAACGGGAAAGGTCATTTTATCTCGAGTCTGGTTCATTTTGCCTCTGTCTTTGCCTTGGTCTTTTTCTACTTTGGCAATTTTACCAGTAATAGCACTTCCAAGGAGTCAGGTGGACGTTTTCTCTTCCAAACGGTACAAAATGTGACGGATACCGCACAGTCTGAAATCACAAAAGCCTTGAATCCGACGGTTGGATCGAATGATCCGACCAAAGTCTTTACGACTTATCTGAAAGACACGTCAAATTATATCAATACAGGCAACGTTTCTGGAAAGTTAAAAGACGGCAAAAGCTTTGATTATGATAAAGCTTCAGGGAATGATGGTGATTCTTATTTGAGTGATTTGTCAGGGGATAATCATTTCCTCAAAGCCAATAACGATAGCCTAGTACAAAAAATTACCTTTGGCTTGACACAATCCTTGGATGCTTATGTCATGGTGTTACCTATGGCTGTAATTGACATCGTAATTAGCGTCTTGAGCCTTGTCTTGCTCCTTTTGATTTTACTCTTTCCACTCACGGCAGCATTGTCTTTCTTTCCTTTTTTCAGAAATGCGGCAATGAACGGCTTAAAGAAAATGATTCTATTAATGGCACTCCCTGCAGGTCTTTCAGTTTTGTTGTCCATTTTGCTCTATCTTTTGGGACAGATTGATGCGCCAGTGGCTCAAGCTGTCGTTGCTACCAAAGTGCCGAACTCATTTTCATTTCTTGTGACCTTGGTTGTGGAACTTCTTTTGAAAGTTGCAATGCTCTACGGGATTCGGCATTACCAAGCTTTCCTTTTAGATTTCTTGACGGGTGGTCAAATTCAGGAAAAAGGTTTGGGAAATTCCATTAGGTCAGGCATAACGCACACAGTTTCTACCACACAAACTGTGGGACACGGTGTCAAAGAAGGGACGGTTGGAGGTCTTTCTTTAGGGACAGGAACAGCACTCATGGCTGGTGGTGGCTTAGCCCTTGCGGGTGCGAACTTATTAGGTCAGGAAGACTTAGCCAAGAAATTTTCAGAAGTGGAGGGTCAAGGGAAGGACTTAGCAAGTTCAGGCTTGAGTCATTTTGTCCCAGACAGTCTGAAGGAAAAATTTGGCAAATTTCAATCTGAAAAAGAAAACAATGAAGATTTAGTACCTGATGAATTTGAAGAAGGCTCTTCTCCACAAGAAAATTCTTCGGGACAATCTGAGGATTTTACAGATTCTAAAATCGAAGATTCAACGCTTGAACCCGAAGAACGATTGGAGGATGAAGAAGATTTAGAAGACTCAAAAAATAAAGAGCAATTTCAATATTCCCAACCAAATAGCCTCAATCCCTTTGTGCTTTCTGAAGAGCCTTCAGAAGAAAATGGAAAACTTGAGGACGGTCAAAATGCTCATGCTCCTCAGCAATCCCAAAATACGATCGAACCGTCCAGTCTTTCTACCGAATCTTCCCTATTTGATTCTCCAATTATTGAAGAAGAGTCAACTGGTGAGTGGGAAGGGGCGATTCAGGACATGAAGCGCTTGCGCAAGGAGTAGGCGATGAAAGCAATCAAGATTAAATTGGTGATAGGCTGTGGCTTTCTGGCTTTGATTCCTTTACTTTTCTTCCTGCTTTTGTCTTTGATTTTGGGAGGTAGTAGCACTTTTCAAGTCAACACGAACAGTCCCGCAAATGTTCCTAGCGGAACGCTTTCGACTGCCCAAGCTATAGTGAAACGAATTAAGACGGAAGTCCCAAATGCGACCAATAACGGACTTGCGGCAATCTTAGGTACTTGGCAGGCAGAAAGTGGGGACAATCCAAAACGAGCTGAGGGGGATTATCTCCCTTATCCCGTGGGTAGCGGAGAACAGCCTGATTCTTTAACCTATAACAATTCTGCTTGGTCAAGTTTAAATGGGGAAGCGATTTATGGGACTTCTAGTTCTTTTGCGGCAAATATCCAAGAGAGAGGACTCGGCTTAGGACAATATACGAATGGACGTAACTTGGCCCTTCAAGCTTATGCGAAGAAAGTCGGGAAGTCTTGGTGGGATTTGAACACCCAGTTGGATTATATCTTAAAGGTTGACGGAGATGCAGATACGCTCAAAACGATACTCTGTGAAAAAGGCGATGTCGCAAGCATAACGAGTGATGTGGTGGCAAGCTATGAACGCGGCGGGGCTTCGGGTCTTGATTTACGAGTGGCATACGCACAAGCCTGGGCAAATTGGCTCTTAAACCCCAACAGTCAGGGTTCATCTGCCAGTACTAAAGGCGCAATTTCAAGTGTGAATGCCCTGATTGGACAACAAGTCGGAGACGGTCAGTGCTACGCTTTGAGCTCTTGGTATGTCCAACAAATCAGCCGTTTCAGACTTCAAGGGATGTCTGCGTCCATGATAGGCTCTGACAATCGTGTGGCTTTTCAACAAGCAGGATGGACAGTGATTGACAATCCAAAGGCAAGTGATTTGAAAGCAGGCGCGATTGTTTGTTGGAAAATGGGTTCTAATTCTAATAGCATTTACGGGCACACCGCCATTGTGAACTCGGTCAATGGCAACCAATTTGTGACCTACGATCAGAATTGGAACGGCAATCAAACCGTGGAGATATATCAGAAAACATGGGATGCTTCCATGACTTTTGAGATTATTCCACCAGAGAAATAAGGAAAATACAGGAATAAAATGAAAAATAAATATTATGAACGAAGGTTGAAGTGGTGGCTGGTAACAGACGCTTTAATTGTGACCTATGAGCTGGAAGTCAGACGTTTTGCCCTGAAATTAGCACAACAACTCTCACAGCAGCAAGCCAAAAACATTCACTTTAAGCAACAAATCGCCTATCAACATCTGCTTAAAAATTACATTGGGCGAGTTGACCAATTTGAGAAGGAGCAGGAAAAGAGATGAAAAGAAAAATTTTCAGCCTTACTTTATTGGTAATGAGTTGTGCTTTATTGATTGCTTGTAGCAATGCAAAGTTGACTCAGCCCACGGTTCCAGAATCATCAAGCACCTATTCAAAAGTTACTCCAAAATCGTCGTCTTCAGAAAGTTCAGCTAAGAAAAAGATAGTATCAGAGCAAGAAACAGTATCTAATTTTCTAAAAGCCTATACAACTTATAGCTCTTTGAAGGCACAAAAAAGTCAGATGAAATCATTTTTGACTACTAACGTACAAAAAGCGTGGGCAGTAGAAAGTCCTGTTTCTTCAAGTCTGAATCAGGTGACTTCAACTGGTGAAATCATGAATTTATCAAGAAGTTCTAACCACACGTGGTTTGGAATTGTCAAAGTCACAATCAATGACCAAACCCATCATTTGGCTGTCTTTGATATTAAAACAATAGAAAACAATGAGAAATTTCAAATCAATCAATGCATGGATTTGAATCAAGAATAGAAATCAGGAACAAAGCAAAAATGGACAAGAAAGAACAAGCAAGAATCGCAGAAATCCTGTGGGAGCGATTGGTCAAAGCTTTTAACGAAGAAGCGAAAACATATGAGCCTGAAAGCTATACTAGCATTTTAGGTTCTATTGGTGAAGTGGAACGTCGTGAAGTCTGTCGTCCACAATGGTGGAAAGCATTAGGTGGTGAGGCACTCATTCAAAGTCACAGCGAAGATCGAGGCATGATTATTAATGGCAAAGTAGATGATGGATTTGACGACTACTGGCAAATTACCCATTTGATTGAGGACGCTCACTACGGAGAGCAGTTAGAAACAGGAAAAATTTTATTTGGAAGTTGAGGAAGAAATGGTTCAAACAAAAAAACACATATTATTGTGGAGTCTAATTCTGTAGAAAATAAAGAAAACATTGAGCGATTATTGATGGTCTTACAAAGCTTAATGAAGAGTCGCGAAGCTAAGTAATGTCTGGTTTTTGGCTGTCTAAACCAGCAAACTTATGGTAAAATGGAGGTGCAGTAAGATGCGCCTCCTTTTTTATACTTGGAGGTAAGCATATGAAAGAAACACTGATCATTGAAAATTCAATCTTAAATTCAGAAATTACAAATTTGACAATTCTTTATGCTCGTCTTTCTAAAGATGATGGGAAGTCGGGAGACAGCGATTCTATTTTGAATCAAAAACTTTTGTTAGAGCGTTATGCCAAAGAACAAAAAATGTCACCTTGTGTTTTCTTGGCAGATGATGGCATTTCTGGGACAACCTTTAATCGTCCTGCTTTTCAGGAAGCACTCGAACTTGTGAATCAGGGACGAGTCAAAAACTTCATTGTAAAAGACTTGTCCCGCTTTGGTCGTGACTACTTGAAAGTTGGCGCGTTTACAGAAGTTGCCTTTCCTGAAAAAGGCGTCCGATTTATAGCTATTAATGATAATGTGGACTCTGAAAGTCCTGATGATAACTCACTCGCACCCTTTCGTAACCTCTTTAATGAATGGTTTGCGCGCGATTGTTCCAAAAAAATCAAGGCGGTCAAACATATGAAGGGTAATTCTGGAATTCCTATGACAGCCAATGTTCCTTATGGTTATTTGAAAGGTGAAAATTACAAAGAAACGCATGAATGGGTAGTAGATGAAGGGGCAAGACCAGTTATTCAGCGCATTTTTCATGATTATGCTTCTGGTAAAAGTATGACTGTTATTGCCAAAGAATTAGTAGCTGAGAAAATTTTCACACCTGCGGCACATAAAATGAATCTTGGGATTAAAGTGAATAAAACAACTACTCGTCCGTACGGTTGGGATTCACAAATAGTGAGACAAGTTCTTGGGCATCGTGAATACTGTGGACATACGGTTAATTTTAAAACTTATAAAAAATCTTATAAAACGAAAAAATGGCTTAAAACTCCATTGGAACAAAGAAAAGTATTCAAGAACACGCATGAAGCGATTATTGATGAAGCATTGTTTGAATTGGTTCAGGAAAAGAGAGACACGTATCGTCCAAGAAAAACTCATGAAAAATCGATAGGCTTATTTTCAGGTGTCGTGCGGTGTCTAGATTGTGGATCCATTCATCACTATGAACGAGCGAAACCAGATCATCATGCAAGTTACCATTGTGCAGGTTCGACCAAGCGAGTAAAGCTTTGTCAAAGTCGACATCATATTCGAGAACAAGAGTTATATGATTATGTTCTTAAAGATATTCAGGAGATATTGGAATTGCTCAAAAACCACCAAACAAAATTTGTGGATTATCTTGTCAAACAACAAGAAGTAGCGGATAGGCATCAGCTTGAACGTGATCAACAACTGCTAAAAAAATCAGAATTTCGTTATGACGAAATTGATCATGTGATTGAGCAGCTTTATGAGGATAATTTGAATGGAAAAGTGAGTGATGAGCGCTATAGCAAGATGGTTGCGAATTATGAAGGGGAGCAAAAAACATTGGAAAGTCAAATTCAAATACTTGAGACATCAGTAACAAAAGCAAAAGAAAAATCTTCTGATATTGAGCAATTCTTGACAATGGCTAACAAGTATTTTCATCCGACAACACTTGAGCCTGATATGCTTCGAGAATTAGTTGAAAAGATTGAGATTGGAGAGAAAGAAAAAATTAATGGGAAACAAATTCAAAAAATACGCATCACGTATCGTTTTGTGGGAGAACTCGCAATAGATGATACTAAAATTTTTTGACGGGTTACGGGGTGTGTTATAATAAAATCATGAAATTTAACGAAGAAGAAATGTTACAATTTGCACAAAAATTGGGAAGAAAATTAGAGGCTCAAGATGTTATTGTTTTAACGGGCGAGCTTGGGGCTGGAAAAACAACTTTTACCAAAGGTTTGGCTTTGGGATTAGATATTCATCAAATGGTTAAAAGTCCGACTTATACAATTGTCAGAAGTCTGGAAGGACGTTTGCCACTCCATCATATGGATGTTTATCGCATTGGTGATGATCCAGATAGCTTTGATTTAGATGATTATTTATTCGGTGATGGTGTTTCAGTCATTGAATGGGGCGAAATGTTAGGTGATGATTTGCCAGAAAATTATCTGGAAGTCATTTTTGATAAGTATTCTAAAGATTTGGTCAATGATCAAGAGCGTAAAATTATTTTGAAACCGCATGGGAAAAGATATGAGGAGCTCGTTAATAACTTATGACCACAGAGCTAATTGTTAGAGAAGCAAATGGCGCCGACAGTCCTAGAGTCATTGAATTTCTCAATAAGGTTGGAACAGAAAGTAATTTTTTGACCATTGATGAAGTAGGAATTTTAATCTCTGAAGCAGAAATGACTGACTTTTTAAATCAACAAGCTGAGAAAGATAATAATGCTTATTTTCTGGCATTCGTTGGTGATGAAATTGCTGGTATTTTGCATTTGACAGCGGATTATCATTATCGAGTACGTCATATTGCGGAACTTTTTATCGCTGTGTCAGAAGATTATCAAGGTTATGGCATTGGGACGATTCTACTAGAAGATGCACTTGAGTGGGTAAAAGAAGTTGGAACAATCAAGCGTTTGGAATTAACTGTCCAAGCACGTAATAAAAAAGCACGTCATCTTTATGAAAAGTTTGATTTTGAATTAGAAAATGTCAAAAAATGGGGCGCCCGAGATGAAAAGGGCCAATTAATAGATGTTTGCGAATATGTTTTATTTTTTGACTAATAGTTGACCCTTTTGTCAGTAAAATTAAATATAATTAAAGAAAAATTAAAATCTAATTTTTCTTTTTTTGTTGTGAAAAATCAGAATTTTGATATAATGCTAATATGAAGCTTTGGATAAAAACACTTCTCATGCTTGGAAGTATTATTTTAGTAACGGCAATTGCTGCAGGCGGATATACATTAACCGTTTTGAACAGTACAACAAAAGCCTTTAAAATGACTTACACTAATGCTGGGAATAAAAAGACAGAACAAGTCATTCAGGCAACTGAACCTCTGACTATCCTACTTATGGGGGTTGACACAGGAGGCGAGGGGCGTGGAACTTCCGATTCATGGAATGGGAATTCTGACTCACAAATTCTGATGACACTTAATCCTAAAACGCACACGACAACAATGGTTTCAATTGAACGTGATACGATGACTAACATTTTAGATGCTGACGGAAATATTGTTTCTAAGCAAAAAATGAATGCAGCTTATCCCTTAGGTTATAACTCAGGGTCGTCTTCTGATGGTTTAAAAAATGCTGTAAGTTATGCCATGAAAACAATTGGTGCTCAGACTGGTATTAAAATTGACAGTTTTGCAACCGTCAATTTTGATGGTTTAGTCAACATGGTTGATAATGTTGGTGGAATTGATATTAACAATACCACAGGGCAAACCCTCTATATTTCAGATACAGAGCCACAATATACTGCCAAAGTTCCACCTGGCAAACAGCACATCAATGGTGACCAAGCCTTAGTTTATACTCGTGATCGACATCATTTACCAAATGGTGACTACGGTCGGGCGGCTCATCAACGTGAAGTCATTGCAGCACTCATGAAGAAAATTTTAGCTTTAGATAATATCACACGCTATGAACAATTTTTGAACGAAGCCTCAAAAGATTTTAGAACTAATATTCCAATTAATGCCTCAACAATTACTTCATTACTAGGTTATAAAGATTGCTTTAACAAAGTAGTCTCTGTTCAATATGAAGGTGTTGGTGAAATGGTTGATGGTGCTTCTTATCAATTTATGCCAACAGATATTTATCTCGCGATGCAAAATATCATGAAGAAATCGCTTGATGAATCAACAGTGACCACTTTGCCAAGCAGTTTGATTACTTATGAATCAGTTTTTGGCTCAGGAACAGCACCTTTTTATTATCTTCCGTCAGCTACTGTAACTGAAAAAGGAAAATCAGCGGTAACTTATGGTGTTGATACGCAAGGAAATCTTGTTTCTTTGAATTCTAAAAATTCAGGGAATTATGTTTCGACAAGTGGTGGCTCAGTTCAATCAGCTTCAAGTTCGGGCTCCTCTAGCTCAGCAAGCGATTCTACAGCAACATCAAGTTCTGATTCTACTTATCAGCAAAATGATACCTATAATGATGGCTATAATAATAGTAATGACAGTACAACCTCTAGCTATGGAACAGATAATACAAACACAGGTAACTATGGCTACGGTACAGGTCAATAATTGAAAAAAACAAGAGAATATGATAAACTTGATTCTGTTAGTAATTTTAGCTTAAAAATTTACTGACAGAAACAATTTGGTCCGATAGCTCAGCTGGATAGAGCATTCGCCTTCTAAGCGAACGGTCGAGGGTTCGAATCCCCCTCGGATCATGGTGCCAAACCTCGCCTTGCCTTCGTAGCAAGGCTTTTTTGTTGCTTTTTTATGATTTGTGCCAAATTTGTGCCAAATCACTTATTGTTTATTTCACTAAAGATTTTTTTGATGTTCTCATTATCTTTTTCTTCAAGTTCTTTTAGGATATGGGAATATACTGACATTGTAACGTTCAAGCTGCTATGACCGAGCCTTTTAGAAACATATAAAATATTAATTCCTTTATAAAGCATGGTAGAGGCATGAGTATGTCTTAATCCATGACAAGTAATTGTTTTTTCAAATCCCAATTTTTTACACATATTTCTCAGTTGTTTATTGAGTGAATTATTAGTTATCAATCCATTCTTGATATTGTAGAAGACAAAAGGGTGTTCTGGCTCAATTTCGAGCCGTTTTAAGAGCTTTTCTTGCTGTTCCTTATAATTTATCATGACTTGCATAGTCGAGCTGTCAACGGCTAAAAAACGGACAGATTGGTCGTTCTTAGTTGGCGCAAAATTATTTTTATAAATATCCCAAGTCCTTTTTACGTATACCTGTCCTTTTTCAAAGTCCACATTATCCCATGTTAGCCCTAAAAGCTCACTAAATCGCATACCCGTCATAGCAGCAATGTATATCATGAACGATGATGAGTAAATAGGATTTATTTTTTCTTTAGCAAACGCAATTAATTTTGTGAAGTCCTCAAAGTCTAAATATTTTAGTTCGGCACTTTTGGTGCCTTTACCACCTTTAGAGATTGCTCCTTTTGTAAAATCATTTTTTATAATAAAATCATCAAGTAAATTTTCTAAACTTGCTCTTACATGAACATTGATTTGTTTAACAGATGAATCGGAATGTCCCTCAGCAAATTCATTTAACATCTCTTGATATTTCACACGATTCATTGTTTTAATCGTTGCTGTTGAGAAGTGCTTTTTTAGAACAGATAGTGTGTAAAGATACTTTCTGTATGTTCCGTCTGACACTTTACCTTTTTTGAATATTTCTATCCATTGCTTGAAATGATCAGTTAGTAAAATATCTTGACTTACGGTATAAAATCCTTTAGCAAGATTTGCTTCAATTTCACCAGCTTCCGAAATCGCATCGGCCTTTTTAGGAAAACCGCTCTTTCTAAGTTTTTTATATTTGCCGTCAGCATCTTTATAAGATATTTCGTATTGCCATACTTTACCACGCTTAATATATCTTGCCATGTTTGATAAACTTCCTTATATTAAAACCGCCGTCCTGTTGGATTTGGCGGTGTTTTTTGTTATTTGTTATCTTTTGAAATTTTAACAGTTTTTTCCTCTTGAAGTTGTCGCATCCCTAGACTATCAACGCCAGCAATTGAGTTATTGACATAAATAATTTTGTCAGTTATTTTTAAATCA
>JAAAKD020111980.1:0-35882 GCA_010014825.2 Danaus melanippus | reverse complement strand
CACGAGATGGGGCCTCATCGTGAAAGGCCAATCGTAGTCTATCATAACTTTCTTGTTGACTTAAATGACATCTAAAGTCATAAAAAATCATTGCACGAAAATTTTCTCGTGTTAAATTCATGTTGACATGACACAGAAAATTTTCAATTTGCCGTCAAATCGTAAAACAAATGACAAATATATGAAATATATACTCAGTAATATTGGCAAAGAGTTCTATTTTCAAATTTTAGAATTTTTTTTATTATATTGTTTATAAGTGGCCAGTTCTAAGAACTTTCAGTTTGACCTCGTATTGTCATAAACAAAAAGTTATCTAATTTCTATTTGTGGTTTGGTAACTATAAGATTTTGCTCTAATTGCAATTTTTGGATTGGCTTCTGTATTTTTCGGCATTTTAAAAATCTCATAAGCCAATTTACACAAACCGTCAACGCCAGAAGATAATTAAAATGTTAAAAGTTTGAAATATGTAGCATGCCTATGTTTTCTTTTCTAATTTTCATTCAATATCTAGTGATTACAGTAAAAGTCAATGAAAAGGTAAGGGACTTACGGACGGGGGTAACAGAGTCTTTTCAAATTTTTAAACATACATATGTTCGAAGTTTTATGTAAAAATGGAAACGGTCTGTGTTAAGTACGAAGATGAAAACTCGTCTTAAAGGAGCTATACAGTTATTTAATGTAAATACCAGGCCTTAAGCTCGTGTAATATAATAAGCGAGTAATGTACCGTGAAAGGTAAAATTAACGGAAAATCTAACTATTGGTTACGATGGAGGCACTTCCTTGTGGCAACTGTGCACAGATTACATTACTTAAATTATTTAAACAGAATATGTCATATTGAATATTGAGAAGTAAAAATATTTTATGTTGATTACCTATACAATAATATTAACGAAAAGTTATTTTGTAATGTACCTATTAAGAAAATCTAGCTCTTAAATGTGTTGCCCAATACATAAGCAACTTTAATAGTCGTTACAAGCAGCCATCCGCGTGACGCAATACAGCTCGAGTGAAAGTACCTAGAGACTGGTACAAGCTGGACCTACATCCCTACAGACCTAAATGATACAAACTATATTTAATGGAATTAATTTCATGAAGAAAGACGTTTTTCGGAGGAATAACGGACATATAAATGCACCCTTTTACTCAACAACTGTAATTGAACAAATACAAAGGAGAAATATCACGTACATATATGTACAATAAAAGACCTTACACAATTTCACCTTAAAGAAAGTAAAATAATTTATATAAAAACGATGCTGCAGGTTTGCCCTTTTAATATGAAATTTGTTATTTCAAAGATCTCTTAATGGTTACATGATAATTGTAGGTTACCATACGGTACACGTTGTTTTCAATAGTTCATTTGAAAGGGCTAATTCGGCTTGAAAAAGAAGGTTCAGTGACCCTAGCAATACAATGACGTTATAGTAGGTCGTTCAACTCGTTGATACCTGGTGTTCGAGTAGGCCAGAGCGTGGCAGTCGGCGCTGAGCATGTGCTAACAGCAGGCCGGCTAGAGCTCCTGGCGCATTACCCAAAGGAGACTGATACAACCAGTTGAAAGATGCTTCTCCGCTGTACTGCAGACGAACAGACCTTGTAGCAGAAAGTAAAGAACATATTACATTGTTTCAGAGAATATACGTAGTTGATGTGTTATATATTCAACAATCGATTTTGTTAAATAAAGAATCAGTTTTAAATAATCTAACATCATCTCCTATTATTATACGTTTGGCTCATTAACTGGTAATTTGTTCTTTTATTTTTGTGCTTACTCTGGATTATGTAGCACGAAGGTGGGCACGAGATTCCACATATAGGCCAGTACTGCCAATGATCCAGAGACGACACTGAAGAGTATAATCAGCAATCGAACAGCACAACGTCGACCTCGTAAGAGAAGTGTCAATGCTAGTGACAGAGCATACAACTGCATGTCGGCTGCCAGATACCTGGTATCCATTTAGTTTTTATTGAATATTTTAAATAGAAGACTAAAACGTATCAAAATATTGTTCTCACAAACTGAGTCTAAACCCAACAATAGTTAGTTTCTCTAGAGAAAATGAATGAATTTATTCATCCTACTAACCAGGTCTGTATAAGACACTTATCGTCCTTCATAAGAATGTTGTTGAGGTATAGAAGGTGAGTCCACCATTTTCTTCGACAGATGTCAGCTTCAGCGGTGACAAGAGGCGTCCACATCGGGCCTCGTCCCAAACGCCACCACCACGACGACGCGAACCATAAAACCATGAAATAACTGGGACTAACCCTGGATCATATCCCCCAAATGAACAATAATTAGATTTATAAATTTATAGATTTTGAAATGTTTATTATAATTTATATATTTATATTTTGCTATATTTTATGTATTCAATTTGTATCTAAATATCACAAAGAAAAGTTGTGGTTTAGTCAAAAGTCATACAATTCTTCTATTAATAATATATATATATATTTTAATATATATCATGCATATGTTTTTTTAACAAATTGCTTTACTGATAATTAATTGATAAATTTTGAATTCAGACAATGACAGTTTTCTTTGAATTATTTAAGACATCCTTAATCAAAACTTTGATTGTTACAAACCTAATTATCCTGTTAATCATAGTGTCGAAAAATGTACTGAACGGTGGTAGATGGTTCTTTTGCTCCAATATTTTGTGGGCGAGAAGGAAGCTTGCCATCAAGAAGAATATCTGGACTACCAGTGTGCTGTTTGTCATCAGAATCACATCACCCTCATGTCGCAACTATATCATGTTTAACATATATACAAATTAAAAACGTTATAAACCAGCATCAACAAGTTATACAGAGGTCTACGAGTATACTAACCTGTTCAAATATTCTCGTGTCTTCAACGTAAGAAATAGTGCCGAGCCAACAAACGTGTTCGATGATGACGCAGAGCATACAGAAGACCCGAAGACCATCAAAAGAACGAAGGTCCAGGTCCCGGGTCACTGGGGCAGGTGTTACTAGGGATCGCCACGATTGACGCAATGACCACGACAAAGCCCAACCACAACCTGTTATTATACTTAATATGTTACCATGTAAATATTATTAGACTGTTATAATCGTCTTTTATACTGGCTAACTACAGTAATGGAAAAAAAATGTTTTAGTAGTTTTTCAAATGTCTGTATCTTATTTGGAAATGTCATATCGGTGTAAGCATAAAAAGCTTTTGAAGGTTTTAGCTAAAATTGGAATTTGCATAAAAAGTGTCCTAAATTTCTTGCTGTTCAATTTAAATGTGAGATATGTTCATTATTTTTCTTTATCGGACAATCGTTAGTGAGTTTCAATAAACTCACTTACGATTTTAATAATTTTAATAATTTCAAACGATTTCTGCAATAAGAACGTATAAAAAACAAGTATAACAAATTAAATTAAATTTATTTTTTTACTATAAAAGTACATATAATAAAAAGGTAAAGTAATTTTCCCAATATTTTTCTTGTTATTTTCAACGTATTGTCAAAGGTAAAAAATAAATAGAGGAATATGTACCAGATCTTGTACAAAATTTAAGACTGATATGATCATTTTTACTAAAGTTTCGACCATTTCAAAAACTAAACCTTTTTCATTAGATTACTGTTACTTTTTAATTTTTACTGTTACTCTTTATTAGAATAAAAATTTTACAGTTTCTAATGTTACAATTCGATAATAATTAACAACGTAACTGACAACTATTGGAACGGTAATATATCCATGGCAATAATCTCACTTTCTATATTATATATTTTCTCGTGTAGTACACGTTTTTCTCTGACTGTTCTCTCGTCACGGTCAGTGGGAAAAGAATGGTTTACGCAATCGCTGTGCCGTCTGCTGTTCGCGTAACAATTTATGATGATGATACTTTTGATATTCAACTAAAGCTATATTCGTTTAATATTAGTTTTTCTTCTACCTTAGCTCTCAAATTTATAAATAATGTATAGGTACATGATTACTGATTCACAAAAATTTATTGATTATTCAGCGCTACAAATAGATTTTATAAAATAAATGATTTCTCTGAACAATTTTTGAAGTAAAACTTCTTTACGCACGCTTGATTTGGGAGTAACCTGGTGAATGCTTGACCAAAGCGTTACAAAAAGTGTGATCGAGAGAGGATGGAGCGAAAGAGGTTTTCCCTCAGTCTATGGTCTAAAGCACACTGGTTTTCATTTTTATTTTTTAATTTATTGTGCTTTCTTATAGGCTTACCTTTCTTAACATGAGCTGAAAGTGTTAGGTCAAGAACAGTACTGATAATCGTAAAGGCTAAGAGAGCCGCTAATACAGCTGCGAAAGCTTGTTCATTTCCACTTAAAGGTTTATATTCATTTCCTCTAGTGCAGTATTCCAATTTATACAACTTGGCCGACAGGTTGTAGGAAGATGTGGTGCTTGCATTTACACAAGTCTCGAACCTGGAGCCAACAAATTTTAATTAGCAAGCTATATTCTAAAACATGTTGGACTATTTATTATTCTTGTAAATGAACAATACTTACCACATCTCCAAGGAAGAAGTCTGATGTTGTTGACATGATCGTGGCAGACAAACACCGCGGTGAAGGCGAGTGTGGTTAAAGTTGTCTACCCAATTAGCTGAATATTGCTGTAAAAATATTCCTTTCTAGTGACTCTTGAAATGTGGAACCTTATAAAAGCATATTACATTATAATGTTCACATAAGTTCCTAAATGAAATAATTCTTCGCAATCGCAACAATCGATAATAATGCATTCCAACGCATACATCGCGACCCCTACAATCGGAGCGGAACTTTGCTGATGAAACTATTTTCACACTGCTATTCTATCTATTATAATATTTTTGTTTTAGGTTGAACACACTTAATATATAGATTCTGACAATAACAAACAATAATAGATTTTTAGTTATATAGTAAACATGGAAATAAAGCATAAACAAATCTTTTGTATTTTTGTGTATCAATGAGGTTCAATCTACCAGAACAAAAACGCATAATACTACGATTCAATATAGTAATGACTAAAGGGAAATCGCATTTATAAAAAAAAAAATTAAAATTCTCTTAGACTCGCTGTAAAAGTGTCCGTTTAATATTGAAATAAATCTTAGATATATTAATTTTCACAATTTGCATTTGCTTTGCCTTTGATATTATTGTTTTGTTATAGGTATTTATTGCTATTAGCCGTGAAGCTTTGATAGCGTCACTGACAGAGATTAAATTTATTACGACATCCAGCATTCTGATCTAATAGAGATGATAAACATTTCATGCAACGTCTTGGTTACGCCATCCATCAAACTACATGTAAAGTAACAGCTATAATAGATTGCTTTAATATGTTATAGTGTCCCTAGGTTCATTTAATAGTTTCATAAGTCATTTGTCCTTCATTCCTTTCGTTACCTTCATGGTTCGAAATAGAGTATGGTCGGTGGTGGCGGTGAGTTCAAAGCTACCGAGACAGTAAGCTCCGCGTGTCGCCAAACATCCTGGGAACTCGTCAAGGTCAAACAGACGCGGCATGGCGTAGTATTCTTCATCTGAATAACATTTTTAGTTCATTAAATTCACATCAGTAGAAATTGTAGGTAAAAACCAGAAACTGTATGTTTATTTTATTTATAATTTATCAGACATTTAAGCAGCTATTAACTTTTACGTAAAAATTTTATTTCTCTTACAAGTTAACTTACGTTAGTTTTATATGTATGATAATTTTCAACTATAAATTACAGTGTTTAGAAGATTATTATTTAGAAGATTATTAGGTAAAAATAGATATTAATAAAACAGACTTATGAAATCCTCATATATTGTTATTGGAAAACAAAATTTTGTGTCCTGGTCATTCTTTATGATAGTGAATTTGTATACATAGATCACAAGGCCAAAATATAGAAAGTATAATGTAGCTTTAATAAAAATTAAGTTGGGAATACGGTGTTAAAAGAATATATATTTTCATAATTAACTATAACTAAATGCTTTGTCTAAATTTTAGAAGAAAAATATTCTGTTCACTTTCCTAAAATCATAGTTAACTTCAAAGTTAGATTTACATATCAAATATTAATTACGACTGTAGTGTTTTTGTTAGGCACATGTTGGAAATTATATTATCAAGAAACGTCTTTCATATATTCAAACTAAAAATTTGTCTAATCCTTTTGCTTTATCGCTTTATTAAAATATACATTGTTTAAAATTCGGCGGTAAAAAGCGATATAATATAATAATGTCAAGAAAATCAATGTTTTAGTCAAAAACATAAATTGAATGAAAAATGTTGATTTAGTTCATTTTATTACTTTATATTCACATTTAATTAATATACATATAATTGATTACAACACTTGATTTGTAATTTAGGCTTAATAATAAATATAAAAAAAACCTACCACTGAGATGGTATATGATATCCCCATTTATCCCATCAACTTCTTTTTCAGTGTCTCGAGTATTTTCGTCACCATCACCATATATCGTGCTATTTGCTGCGTACAAGCTCTCCGGTTTTATGTCTGTATGTATTATTATATCTTCTGTGTTTTGGTCGTCACAGTAGGCGCAGGCGGCGCACGCAAGTACGAGGTAGAGCGAGCGCACCGTCATCGCACTGAATGCACACTGCCGGAGTTTGCATAACCGACTGACTTCTTACTTTTTCGTGGTGTGGTTAATTGTGGAAGTAGACTCCGAATAGGAAAATTAACTTCTAACTATCACAATTTCCTCTCCTACACAAAATGAATTGAAATACTTCTAATAATGGGTTTTAAGAAGTTACATAAGCGTTATGTGACAAACCGAAAGCACTAGTTACTGATCATTGCTAAAATCAATTACTAGTTAAATTCAGAATTTCGATTATAATCAGACTAACGTAATGTAAATTTATGGGTACTTAAAATAAATTGTAGTTAAGTTTCGTGAAAAATTGTTAGGAGATATTGTTGGTGAGATATTCTTTCTTTCACATATAATTTTATGATTCAGTACATATAAAAAAATCTACTTACTGATAGTTTTAAGTACACTTCGAGAAACAGACTCTCCATAACTATTCATAATGAAACTAAATTCAAATATTTTCAACGTTATCGTTCTTGAATGTAAACATATTCTAGTATTACCGAATATAGTTAAAAAAACTAAACATGATATGTATTTATATATATGTTCAAAGACCTCAAAACGTTCCGATATTTTGTAAATAACCTTAACAAGTTCTCTTCAGCAGTGGTTACCGACTTTAGTATAATTATTCTGAAATTCAATTATATTTTGAGTATATCTGTATATATATAATCTGAAAAACTATAACATTTACTTCAAGAGATACGTATACATACATAAGTTTTCACAATCGATTTCAATAATTATCCATATAAAAGTAGTCAAGACTCTCTTTGTCTGAAATCTCAAATAATATTAATTATTTAATTTAATTGTTTCTCCATCAAATCGTTAATAAATCGTTTCCGGATTAGAGGAACGGAGATGTGAAATGTTAATCTGACTGATATTGTAATATAATCTACTAAAACAAACATGACGTAATGAGAAGGGCTAGCATAAACCTCATTAACACAATTTATCTCCCTTTCTACCTGCTGTTGAGCTACAAAACATACGGAATTATATAACTTCATATTGAAGGCGTTGAAACTCCACTATACAATACACCAATTTCTAATCTAACAATTTGGTGAGGTTTAGAAATAAAGTGCTGAAAATTAAAACAAACTGATCCGTATTTATAAAGCTTTATAATTATGCCAAAAAAATGTTGTACGAAATAAAAGTTTTTCTTTTCAAGAAGCCCGTAAAGGAAAAAAGAGGCGACCTTACTGTAACGTTGGAGGGACAGCTCCAACGTTGGCGTAAGCATTTTGACGAGATCTTCCGAGTCCGAAATAACCAGTAATATCAACCACAGCCGCAAACCTGCCTGTAGTAATACTCGATGTCGACTAGTCTCCTCTCGACCCACAAAAGAGGATGTAGTGAAAATCATCAAGTTACTTAAGAACGATAAAGCTCCTGGACACAACCTCATCACGGCGGAAATGCTAAAAGCAGATATACCTTCCGCTGCGAACGCGCTAACACCACTCCTGAGGAACATTTGGTCAACCAAAGAATTACTGGATGACTGGACTAAAGGGATTGTCATCACCGTGCCTAAAAAGGGAGACTTCAGTGAAGGCGCCAATTCGATAGGCATTTCCCTGTGTCGGCTCCGGCTAAGGTGCTGTGCAAGATTATCCTAGACAGGTTATTGAGGGCCATTGAACCATTTCTTCGCAGAGAACAAGCTGGATTCCGACCTAACAGATTGTGCTCTGACCAGATTATTAACTTACGCATAATCCTCAAAAAGGTATCAGAATGGCAGAGGGAAATGTATTTACCTTTGTGGATTTCGAAAAAGCCTTCGACACTCTGAGAAGGACAGGTATTTGGGAGCGTTTACATGAAGTTGAAGTCCCCGACAAAATAATCAACCTTATAAAAACCCTCTGCAGGAAATATTCCTGCAAAGTAATCCACGTCAGCCTTTAGTGACTGAAGGCTGACGTGGATTACTATCCTCCGATTATGTACGTATATCCTCCAACTAAAGTTTAGCCGGAGGATATACCAATCCAAGCAGGTGTGCGCCTGGGGTGTCTAAACAACCTCCTTGTCTTTGTTCATTAGCACAGAGGCGGTGGAAAAGGTCCACAATTACACCTACTTCGGAAGCATAGTGTCGGAGACTGGAGGGACAGAAGAGGATATTGCGGCAAGAATTGTGAAATCAAGAACCGCCTTCGCGCAAGTCTGTCCTGTGTGCACTCGCGGAAATTGACCAGAAGAGTTAAACTCAACATATTCTGGGCCAATGTCAAAACCGTGCTGTTATATGGATGCCACACGTGGAAGATCACTAAGGACATCTCACATCAGATTCAGGTTTTCGTCTATTGGTGACTTAGCCGTATTCTCGGTATTTACTGGCTCGAGAAAATCTCCAATGTGAATCTGTGGGAACGCTTAGATGAGATACCGATTGACCTGCAAGTCAAATGTTGCAAGTGGGAGTGGATCGGCTACACGCTAGGAAGGGACCCGGAACACGTACCAAGGCAAGCCCTAGACTGGATTTCCCAAGGAAAGCGAAAACGCGACCGCCCTAAGCAGACTTGGAGAGATTATCACACGGGCCAAAAACATTGAAAAGTACTTGGAGCGACATAAAAGGCGAAGTTTAATACCGAACGGGATGGCGCGGGCGGCGTACTCCGCCTCATCTAAGGGACAAAGGTCTAATAAAAGAGAAGAAAACTTTTCTTTTCAATTTTATTTATTCATGGAGTATAAAAAACTTTTTTATTAATTGGGTTTACACAAAACTTTATTTTTGTGTAATTGCGTTTAAGAACAGCTTTTCACAATTTAATTTTATATTTTTTTATATATATGTCTGAGAAAGTAAAATCTATTTTGAATTTCAAAACAATGAATGAAGTAACTGTGTAAACACTGTTAATGAATGACACTCACATCTTCATATAAGAATAAGTTTGGCAGACTCACAGAGAAATAAGTGATTGACAGTTTCCTTGATTGCTTTTATTATTAATGAAGATAGGATTGCTAGATTAGTTGGTATTTATTCGTAATTCATATGAATAAAGCTGTTATAAGCGTAACATGCGATGCTTCTGATATACAGTACCAAAATAACAATACAAAGTAAACAAAAGAAAGGAAATGAATTAAATGTATTTCCTAAGCTTCTCCGCTGGTGGCATGACCCGTTCGATTACACGGTGGTTAGGCTAGTTTGGAGTTATCGCAACCGTGCGTCGCCGGCGCGGTGGCCGCTTCACAAACCAGTTCTATTTCCATTGCTTTTACTATTTTGCACTAAAATCACAACTAGTTTATTCATTTATTGATAAAACAATAACATATTATTTCGATTTTGTCGAAGACGTTAAAGATAGTAAAAAAAAAAGAGATTTGTTTTTTAATAATAGATACTATTTGAAAACTTAATATTAATGTACTAGACTAGAAATAAAACTAAGACCAGGAGCGTTATTGAATAATTATGTGTCTCCAATGGTGTAATTATTTATAATAATTGTAATCTCGGCTAAAAATTATCTGGACTTATTGTTCATCTGACTTTATTTTAGTTTTGCGTTTTGCAAGTTACTGCACTAGAAAGCGTATTGTAAGAGTGATAAAAATAATAATAATATTCTTAAAAACTTAACTTTAAAAACAGGGAAGAAAAAATAAAATATAAAAAACATAAAAGAAATCGTAAATATAACAAAAATTCAAATAGTGAACAAGTACGGGCTTAAATGAAAATAATTTAAATATTTCATACTAGATCTTAACCTAAATAATTTAATATAATAATAAGTATATCAAATTATATAATAAATAATTTTAAATTTACATATAACACATTAACATAGATTGAGGTACTGATTCTTTATCAATTAAATGACTTAAATGACTTTTTTCACTCCGCAACTTTAATATGTAAAGAAAGTTCATTCCAAAGTCGGCTAGCACTGACAGTAAACAAATTCGTGTAAAAGGAATAAGTGTGGGAGGGAACTTGTAAATTTAGGTCTTGTTAGGTCTTGTTAAGCGTGAAGAGAACGATTCTGAAAATGACTAAGGACCTTGAATCGTTCTTCTAATTAATATGAAGTCGAAAGGTTGAAGAATATACAGTAAAGAAGGGAGAGGATGTGAGTGTGTCTAAGAAAACGGATAGAAAGTCACTTTAATTTTCGGCGAAAATCAGATATACATATAGTCATTTTTCTAAAGGAATCAGAGTCTCAAGGGTTTTTGATGTGAAAGGAAGAATGGATATTGGCCGGAAATCGGCAGAACAACTAGGATTTTGTTTTTTTTTTTATTTAAATTGACACGTAATTATTGAGTTATTGAATATAGAATGGTAATAGCGATAGTTGGGAGTAGGAGATCTGGAATGAGTAGGATAATTTATAACTAATGGCATCAGAACCAATTGCATTGGAGCCTACAGATAAAATATTCTTCTCAATATCACATCCACAAAATTAGCGTAAAAATAGACATGGGAATTGGAATAGTATTAGGATGTTAAAAGAGATACTAGTAGTGACTTCGTAGCATCATCAATTGAAGCAGAAGAAGAAAAGGGTTGATTGAGACTATTCAAGTCAGTATTGGAGACATCGTTATTACATGTTTTAATACGTCCATTTCAAAGGAATTAAAGTAACATCCACAACCTACATGTGTCTTTTTCCTCGACAACAGAATTGTAATGTGTTGTAATGTTATTTCAGCATAACCTGTTACAGCAACTTCGAACACTGACATAAAAGTCCCTGTTATTATCAGGGGGGTTGTTTTTGTATCGTGCTAAAGCTAGAGCTTTCTAATTTGAGGCTTCTTAATATCGTTAGTTCCAGGGAGAGATCCATGGAGCAGGAAGGTGATTCATGCGGACTGCAACTGATGCAAGAAAATCATAAAGTTGTTTCAGAAGGAAATTAATGATAGCAACCCGATCGTCAATGGTTTCTTAAGTAGTCTTTACTACCCCTAGTAACCCCTTAGAGCTCTAATTTGTTTTATTAATTTTTACTATTTTTATGCGTTTAATGTATCATCAAAGGCCTATGTCCTGCAGTGGCCGTCTTTCAGCTGATGATGATGATGACGATGATGATGAATGTATCATCTCACTCAAATGAAATATCTTTTATATTATTTTTTTTTAATTTATCTTCTATTTACTAATCTAACAATTTTAAAAAATAGGTCTTTTATTTGAGTGAGTCTTAAGCTGAAGGTACTATTTTTCGTTATTTAAGAAATAGTATTAAAGATAAAAAAGCGGCTATGTACATATAAATACAAAACATAAACATAAATTTGTACATATAATAATCAATAACTATAATTATAAAGTAATAAAAGATCGCAGAAAATGTTTATGATTATACATATACGTGAAATATAACACATAAAATTTAATAACTATGAAAGCGCATGGTTGAAAATATGACAAAATTTTTTTTTGGCGCGAATGTCATTGAAAACGAAAATGTATTTATTATTCACAAATTGAAACGACTGACAACTGCCCTAATTTCAAATCCAAAACCACTTCTCCCCTGAATACGAAATGAAACCAATTTTATGACGAATTACACTTGGTAAATATATTAATAGGAAGATAGCTATTTCCCATATCATAAATTTTATCACTTTGATTGATTTATCGATGAGAGGGACCAAGGTGTGCCATACGGAAAACCGTGATTTTTTTTTTTCCGATATTAGGAAACTGCTAAAAAGTGAAAATCTTTCTATTAGAGCCGCTTTTCGCATCCAAATGGTCAGTAAGATTTTCGTATAGGCCTAATGATAATAATTTCTTTCTATTGTGTCGTAAAGGACATGACATTTCAACTCATTCATCGCTCTAAATGCCTAGCCCTAGCCCTAGCCCCTAGGCTAGAGTCTCTCAGAGTTCCGCAATTTTCGCCATCTTTCTCCCGGTTTTTAATTTTCGTCATCTTTCTCCCGGTTTTTTTTGATATTTTGTTTCCGGCGAGTCAAATACATTTAAGCCTCTTCGCATTCCTAGAACACATCGATGAATGTCTACCAAAAACGGCCAATGCCAAAAGCAAATTGTGTAATAGAAGGTAGAGATTTATCTCGATGAAAGCAGCTCAGCCCTGAGTCTTTTTGGCTCTCCAGATTGATAAATTAATTGATCCAGACATCATATCGGATAACTGTTTCTTCATTTAACCACATAAAAGGTCAAAAGTTTCAATTATTTTCTAAGTCTCACTTTCATTGTTCTATTTCAACAACGTCCTAAGCAGAGGTAACCTTGAAATGGGTAAATTCCCAAGTCTCCACCAAAGCTTAGGCAAAATATGGATCGTATACTTTCACCTACATTTGATTAAAAATCTGAAAAGTGTCATAGAAGAAGATGAATTCCTTTTTTTAAATATAAAATGAGTTTAGACAATAAACATGGTTTTGAGCCTATTAATAATATAAACTACCTTTTTCAGAACTAAGTATATAAGGGGTAACATTTAACGTAATGCCATTACTATAAAATGTAATGCTCCTAAAGTTGCCCTAGGATCACCGCCGTTTCATACAAATGAAATCCATTTATCACTTTGGAATAGTTACAGTTACTATAACATTAGTATGCACAGTTCTCTCTTAATTGTTATAAAATATACTTACTTTTCCTGCAGCCGTTATTATAATCTATTATATCTTTTTAACTCAATATAATTAACAAACATGAAAGAAAATTTCATAAGTTGACTTTAGGTCCGATTTAAATACTTCTACTCATAATATAGTTTTAGGTTACAACGATGACACCACTACAGCAGCTTCCAATTTCTCAAATGCTATAAAAGTAGCCGGACGTGAAGGAAAGGGCAAAGAAGAAGAATCAGTTAAATTGAAACAGCAGGAATAAGATTTACAGAAACATCTGGACCCATAACAAGATACACTGAAATTTATCAAGAACCATTAAGTTCTACTTTTATCTCTTTCTATATTTTTTGTTTAATTATGATCAAAACTATGATGCACTATCGATTATCATTTTAATACTATTATAAGTTAATAACTTACAAATATTACTTATATTCTACTTATGGTTACAAAAAATGTTCTAGTCATAATTATTTGTATGAACCAATACATTACGTAATCTAAATTTTATATATTTTTTTAATTACTTGCTGTTTCTTTGTGCGTGGTTTAGTTAGACAATAACAATGTTATTAACTTATTTATATAAATCATAAAAATATTATATTAGCATTCCCTACAATTACTGTACTGCACACATCCCATTATATTAATATTACTAAGAATTGCAACTCATATAACCTATTTCTAAATTGAGCTATAATTTTATATTTTCGTTAACGTATGTCATCTTAAGTTATTACAGGTAGTAAAAAGATAATTTCATCGTAATAGTTAATGTAGAGCTAGAAATGTTTCCAGCTTCTCTTTTTGTGAAATATATGTATTTCGAGTAGCGGTTTTTTTTAATTTCTTTTTTTGTAGAGCTACAATCGACACTTATTAGTAACGAAGTCACTGTCATTTAAATTAATGTGTTTTTGCTAATATAATATATTCAAGAATTAAATGTGTGTTAGAAAAATTCTTATGTCGTTAATTACTTCATACTTGTTTAAGCTTACGAAATATGCAATTAAAACAACAGTGAACGTGTTATTTCGTAAACAACTATTGTATTAATATTGTTGTGGAAAATTATGGAGAATTATTTCTTTAACAGTTTCTGGAGTGAATATAACATGTACTTAATTATACAAATAATTTGACATAAATAATTGGAACTTTTGCAGTTTTTATCACAGGAATAAGTCGATTTTTTGGTTGTAGAGGACGTTATGGAAAGTTTCCATGAATATTATTTGGCTTATCAATTTTATAACTAATTCTCGATTTCGATATTGATGTAATACGTAAAGTAGTAGGTATCTAGCATCAAATCCTTTAACGGTACATACCCATCTATTAAAGTGCTATTATTTACTTTCAGGAAGTACTATTAGTATGAGTACCTGATTTATGTACTTTTTCAATCCGTGGTACCTTTTCCTTGCTTTATTCTTTATGTGTTTTAAAATTATATTTAAGTTCCTAACATTACTCTTAAAGCAAATATCGTCCAATGAAGATTTGTTGTTTTGCTACGAAAAAAAAATCAGGCATGTGTATTATGTTGATAATACGTCTAAGTATATCTAAAATTTTCATTAGATCAAAATTAAAATTACTTAATCCATAAAAATCCAAAAAAGAACATTTCTCCTCTTGTTCCTTGTAAAATTTTGAAATAAACGCAAAAGAGTTTTCATAAAAGAAAAAAATTAAGCTATTCAAAGAAACGACCTTTGAATTTTTTAAAATACATATTTAAATTGACACGGTTATGGTCCGGGGTACATGTAAAGATTGAGTAATTAAAAAAAGACCACAAGGAGTTAAAGAATAAAGAATAATAGAAAGATTTAAACACCCTCCGGTACTTTATAAAATATAAAAGTTGATTATAAATATTTCTAACTAAATATCAGTACGTGTACCTAAAGCTGTTCTCTCACTGAATACCAGGATAATTATTCTATAGTAATATTTTATACAATATAAGTTAAACAATTATGTATTTATTCAACAATTATATCCTACGCCAGTTGAATATAAATTTTGCTTTACATGGTTTTGTGTTCGGTTTTTTTTTTCAATAATATTTATATATTAACTATATTATTTACCTAAATTTAAATTTGTTAGTTGTAAGTATTAATTAATATGCTAATGGCATTCTTATTAATGACGTCATAACTTGTTTTACGCAATAACAGTAACTTGCCCTATATATGTATATATCACCTTATAATTTCCTTGATTCTTATCTTCCCAACGTGGATCTGGTTCTCTAATTAATTATTATTTATTCCGAGCACATTGATATGCCATGTCGGTAACAAAATGCCATCATGGATTCGAAATTTTCTTTTCTTCCCTAAAAACAATAGTCGGTTTTTCTATGTTGTATTCGCCGAAATATTTTTTTTTCAAAGCATCAGGGCCGAATATTTTTTATCATTAAGGTTGATTTTTGTTTATAGTTTTTAGAACAAAGTTTATAAATAAATCCAGAAATATGTGCTTGTGTTTTACCCGCAACGTTCTTTATATAAAGGACCATAATCCTTGAACTTCACACAGACGAATTGACAGCAAGTTAATGGAATAACTTACAAGTCACTGATTTCCAATGCCAATGTGTATTTTAGGTTGTATGTCATATAATTTCGTCACAGTTAATAAAAGTTGACAAGAACTAACTGGACACTGTCTGGAAACTGAAAGATATAAATATTTTAATAAGGTGATTGTGTACCTAATATGAGATCAAACAGGCTTTAGGAGCGTTGTAAAAATCAAACCAACTCATTGAATGTATTTCTTATTCTATCGTTCATTGTTAATTTTTACCTTAACACTTTACAAAGAGATACGTTTCGCTCGACAATTACCAACAACCTTGTGTTGATATAGTAAAGTCGCCTGATTTCACATAATAAAAGTACAAAGAAGTAATAAGTATAACATTATAAAGGCTGTAATTTCTTGAACTTTACGGCAGTCATAAGGTCGGGGTTGCTATCCGTACGTCACATTGACTCCATTAGCTGGGGCACAAGCTTCCTTAACTTAAAAGTTCATTCAAATATCACTCTTCATTTGTACAAAGTGTTTTACTTAAGCGAAGGTTATTTTATTATTAAAATATCGAGCAAATCATTAAAATAATTTTCCTTTATCTTTTGCTTAAGGGAGATTACATTGTGACTGTATAAATCCATTGTTACTTACCGAAGACTTAATAAAAAGCTGTTAATATCTACTCCATAACAAATTGGCGACATTATTTGACATCCTTCAAATATTTATTTAAAGTCCTTAATTTTATATATTTTACGTCATGTAATTATGAACGTATGTATGTATATTTCACCTCATGCGTCATGTAATTGTATCTTTAGTTCAAATATCATAAATCATCAAATCATTAATTTTGTAAAATAATTAGAAGCCGGCAGTAAACAACAAGACTTGTAAATGCCAGCCTGCTCAGCTATTGATATGTCACCGAAGGATTTATAGAATGCAAATTGACATTTAATTGGCGGCTATTTAATACTGATTATGGCATAATGTTATGTGATTGCGATTGGTTTTTATATGTATGTTGAGCGGAACGACTTTACAATGTACAAAAAAATTATATGTCAGTTAATAGTTCAGTTACAAATGTTAAAAGCGAATGTGTTTTTTTTTATCTAATTACTAAATTAATCTAAATAGATCACATATAAATATATAATATGAGTAATATTTCTGATGGTGAGTCATTCTATAAATACGTTATATTCTTAAGTAATCATCTAACGACCAGATAATTTATTTAGTAAACACATTTTATTTCCATAATTTGCATAAAATATTAGCCTCTAAAAATAACTCTTTCAAGTAATTTAGTTCAATTTATATAAATCTAACATTTTTTTACATTTAACTATAATCAGTAGTTTTTGTGTGTGTGTGTGTGTGTGTGTATGTGTGTATAATGTAGATAGATTTAAAAACCAAGCATGTTACATGATTAGCAAGAGTTAGTATAGTTTAATTATATAAGAAGCCTTCTCAGTTTTCTTTCGTTAATCTTTCTCACACTATAACTTTAGTGTAAGTTATTGAATGAACAACGGAAAATGCTCGCAGCGGGAAAGAAGCGATACACCTATGGTAAGCATGTAATTTTTTTAAATATGAATTAATCAGTGATATTATTGAATTGTAAGAGAAACTGTTGAAAATAAGTAATGGTATGTTATGCCTCTTATAATCTTCTGGTCAATGATATATATTTTTTGAATAAAATACTAAACTATTTATTATAATTTATTTAAACCTTTTTTTTTACAAATGTAAGTGAAATTGTTATAAAGTAATTAACTTTACTTTTATTTTATTTTTTCATATTTTCTTAAAGTAGGTAACTAATTTATTTTGGCTGGATTTTAAATGTTACAGTAATATTATTGTAATTTGCATATTTTATATTGATATAAAAAGGCCCTATATATTATTTATGGTATAAGTTTCATTTCAGCAAGATAATATATCAGAAGAAGAACTGTAACTTAAAATTACGGACAAACACAAACTTCGTAATACATAGAAATGTAACTGAAACGAAAACTTCACAGCGTTATATAGTTACACAGTGCGGGTGCCGGATCCATCGCTTTGCAAGGAGAGGAGCTTTTACAGTGACCCGGACTTCCGTCCCAGGTGTAGGTTAAAAGGGCTCTGGTACAACGCGCGTTAAACGCACGCCTCAGCCATCCATGCTCCTCTCTCTACCTAATCAAATTTGAAACGAACCTACTAGGGCTATCTTCAAAGCATTTTCTAAGAATGATATATAGGATATTATTAAGAATAGAAAATACTTATGAATCTAGATTATTTATTTAAGATATAAAACATAATATTGGAGATTATAATTTATGACTTGACACCGTCATTCATACGATGTGTTGTAAAAAAATATATGATTATAATAAATTAATTAATGTAGTACATCTAAAGTGTTGTCTCAATCAAACACTAAGTTCTATATATTATGACATAATTTATTACAATAGGTTCTAGAACTTATTTTTTCATTGGCGTATTCTCATAAATATATATGTATATACAAACACATTAATACATTTATTCATTTGACACGGTTTAAGAAACCGGATAAAATGGTGTTTTACTAGTTATTTAATAAAAAACATATGTACAATATTACGATTAACTGTTGCCTGCCGCTTCGCTAGCATGTTAAATAAACCCTATATGAGATACGCGTTACCGTCAGAATGAGGTTTTTCGCAGATCCCTTAATGTGATCGTGACTTGCTTATAATGGAAATACCTAAGAATAATTACCTTTTGATTAAAAAAATAAATAATTGTAATTCTAATTTAAGGGGTAATAAACTCTCAGACGAATAGATAACTTCCTTAGATCTGACGTTTATTAAAAAGTAGAGTCAGGACTTGGTTCAGACTTTCCAGAATTCTGCCGGAACAAATAGACTCAAAAAGGGTTCTCGCCGAGAGCCCTCCTACCCGAGACGTAGGAGAACACCTCGGCGCGAATCGACGCCACGAGATCCCAAGGCGTGATTATCAGCTTTAACCTAACACAACATAGTCCCCTTTGCAAGCATTTAATCATACTGATTGAAGATGAAATTCAACAAATATTTAACGAAAAAAATGTCTTTGAGTACTTTTAGTTAGTTGCCTTTAATAACTTTTAATTTTAAGATTATGTTACTAACGACCTGAAAAAGGTCGCTGGAGGGGACTGGATGCGGAAGGCGGAGGACCGGGTATTGTGGCGCGAATTGGGAGAGGCCTATGTCAAGCAGTGGACCAAGATTGGCTAAATGAAAACCGACACCTCAATTATATTGCTTACTATAGATTTGCGAACTCGTAAAAATACAGAATATTTAAGAAACCAAATAAAAGTCTAGTTTAGTAAGTTTATTTAAGTCTTCGGCGACTGTTTTTGATGGAAGGTCATAGTGGCATTAAAATCGAAAGAAGATGTAGAATGGAATAAATTGAAATCAATTAAAATAAAATATTTATAATAGTAGCTTTGAGCTGAAGCTTTTCATTTCCTGAGCTCTTAACGGTTTTAGATATTTTTATATGGTATTTACAACATACTAAACTTGGTATTAATAGGAAGACAAAGTTACATTGACTAATGAATTTACGGGTTTTGTAAATAATCATCATCAGCAGGAAAGGCAGGAAAGGAATTCTCTCACATGGAGAACGTTAGAGCATTAATCATCACGAGTGCTCAAGATGGATTGGCGATTTCAACCTTATCATTTGAAATTATAAGCCCAGGTTTCCGCAAGATTTTTTCCTTCAACGGCTGTCAGTGGTAGCTAAATATTTTTAGAAATTACATATAACTTTGAAAAAGCCACATTGCCACTTGTCTGGTATGAAATCCGCAACCTCGTCTATGAGAGGCGCACCTTTAACCTCTAGGCCACCATGACTAAAAAGAGATATTTTATACCCAAAATGTTGGCACCATGTATTGTTGGGATTCTAAAACAATTTATTTACAGGTTGAACCTTCCCCAAAAATAGAATATATTTTACATGAAATAACATCACGTCTTTTTTTTATTCTTAAGCTTTATATGAAATTTTGATTTTAATTCTAGTATCGTTCGTTCGATTGATAATTTTGTACCTTTTTACGTCAAAGTCGGTTATTTTCAAAACATATTCATTTCATTTCAATAATTCCTCAAATATGAACTGTCAATTCATTTATCATTTTATTACATTTGATTTCTCTTCTCTTAAAAATTTTGTAAGAGAACAAGAAACTATTGGAAACTATTGAAACTATTTTTTTCTTTTTATATCTATTGGAAATTTACTTTTTTTCTTTTTGATTGTATCTATTAAGTTTATAAACGAAAAAGAAAAGTCAAATTTGAGTGAAAGACAGTTCAATTGAAACTTAACCGTGATAAAGAGTTATTGCTATTAGTAGGTCGTGGTGGCCTATAGGTTAAAGGCCCACCTCTCGTGCATGAGGGTGCGGGTTCGAAACTTGGCAACCCGTCTTGAGCAAGTGTGGAGATTACTGCTCAAACCTTTGCTCAGCAGTGGGCTCTGATAGGCTGATGATGAAGATTGCTATTAATATATATTTAAGCATAATCTTATATTTTTTAATATTTCTTCACACTAATATTAAAACTTTGACATTATAGCAAAAGAGTGACCGACTTCCTATGAGTGAATTGATTTAGAACTTTATTATTAAGATAAATGGTATCACTACTTGTTTTTATTGTTCAAAAGACGTAACAAAATTATATTTTAATATTATTCATTATTATGATTATTTTAGTGTCATAAAATGAAAAAATCCTTCCTGTTTCTGGAATAATCTTTCTTGTTGCTGGAATAATAAGGGTTATTAGATATAATATAAAAAACTGGTATTGAAATAATTATATGAAAGAACGCTAGTTATTATTAATATACCAGCAAATAGCTGTGAGAAAAACATCTCGAGTAAAGACAATGTGTTCTCAACGAAATTGTTTCCAATAAAGATAACTCGATTGGTTACTTCTATTAAGAAATAATGACAGATTACTTAGTTTTCCTGATTTTAGTTCCGATCTCTGAAAAACCTTTTCATCATATATTTGGGTGTATTTCTCCAGATAATGAACCAATGTTTTATCAGAAGGAACTTGTTTTCTGCTCTTTTAACCTGATTCTCTTTTCAGTTTTTCATTAGACAATAATTTTCATATAAAGTTTCTCGAGGGTGTTAATGTACTTTTATATCATTAAAAACTGTTGCTATTAATTTAATTATATTTTCAAATTACCGATTTGGCTTTCTGTATTTAGTCTGAGGTCCCTTTGGAGGTCCAGCAAACAAATACTTAATTGTTAAAACGATGATTCTAGAAAATATTTAGTCATGACTACAAAGTCTCCTAATAATTTGAATATCTCTGTTTACTGATAAGTTCTGTCAAACTAGCTTCTTTTCGTCAGTACTTTAATCGTTTATCCTTAATGATAAATTCATATTATTATATAAATAGTAGCAGATCCAAAATGTTCCAATTAATTATTTATATATAATATATATATATACATAGTCTGTGGTGGCCTAGTGGTTAAAAGGCCCGCCTCTCATGCATGAGGGCGCGGGATCGATCCTGGCAAGTACCAATGTGATTCTTCCGAGTCATATATATTTTCTAAGAATATTAAGACATCTCTGATTAATGCATTCCCAAAGAGGGTTTATTTGTCACGCAGGGGGCCGGTCGTAAAAACAATTAGCCAAAAGTCCAAAACTATTCACAACATGTAAGGCAGACCCTGCTTAAAGCTGGGAAATTGAAGATTTGTATATAATACATATATACAAAAATATGTTATTATATGAATATTTTTCCTGTAATGTAATACAATAACATTATATATGTATATAATGTTGAACAAAACAATTCATTCCTATGTTTATGATCAAAGGTTTAAGTGTGTTGGAAAAATGTGGTTAAAATTAATAAATAATTTTTTTGGTATATACAAATATATCTACGGATATAGAAAAAAATGGATTAATAAAAATCACTACTGGTAGTTGATCTGTAATTCTGAATGCCAATGGCGTGTTATTCAAGTGTGTGCGGTCGCCAAAGGCGGTTGTGACTGTGAGGGACCATGGTGCCGATGCTGATGCTAGTACTTGGAGTAGTCGCGGCCACCGACAGAGACTTCACTGGTAAGTAAATAACTTTTAATAAAAAAATACCACTATAGAGCTGGATAACATTAGGAATGAACGAATACTCCGCACATTGAAACAGATTCCAACTATATACAAGAATAACCAATTAAATTACTGAGTCTTAATTATTGATTTATCTCATTAATATGTGATGTGAAATAATATCATGATGGATTAAGCTGGACAATCGCTGAAGAGTTTTACCTACTTTAAGAAGAATGTAATTGTCTGTCATAAATAAACAATTTCAAAGATATGTTAGATGAGGTTGTTAAAAAGAACAAAGACCAATGATGATAATAATTTAATTAATTTATATTAGTTTGATTTGCGTTTGTTTCATCATTTTATTATTCACAATAACATTAACAATTATATTGGATACTGGTTAAATATGTAAAAAGCTTTTGTTTTTCGTTTAAGATAACCAACATTTTGTTTTGCTGTTGACATCAAATACAATTAATATAACATATTACCGTTAAATATAAATATTTTAATTGTTATATATTTGAGAATAAAATAGAATTTAGTCATGAAAAATTTTAAACACGCTATAGTTGCGAATTTATAAAAATTTCAATATATAAGTTTAGTCCGCTGCGAAATAAGTTTACTGACTTTCATTATTTTAATAATATTAAAGCCTATTCATACGTATAAACTTTTCTATTGAATACATTTTTCTTTTAAGGATCGTAAAAGGCACTAGATGTTGTACATTAAAAATAGAGGACCTTTTTTGTGTTTCGTAACATATTTGAATGATTTCCATTTTGTTTTTAATTTCAATTACTATTAAGTTTGTGATCTTTTTAATTATATTATTTTTAAAATGAACTGCACTTACTTTATTTTAATAGACTCCTAAACTGAATTCATCTATATTATCAATAATTAATTATAATGAAAAATTATTCGTCAATATATTTTTTCGCTATCCATATTCCACATTGTTTTATGACTGAGTTCATTTTTAAACATACTTACTTAATTACTATTTGTAAGATATTTAGTCTTTTACTCAAAAATTCTGCTGTGTAATGCTAAGCGAATATAGATTTAGGTACAATAACAAAATTTATAGCACAAAATTTTTGTGTTCACCGCAAATTCTTATCTCTTATCTATTATTATAATTAAATCCATTGATAAAACGATGTTATCAAAAGCTTCATAGATAAGTCTGCCTAGTACTAAATGTATGTAGGCTATATAATATTTGTTTTTATAAAATTCATCTTCATTTCGAAATATAATATAAACGGTTGATTTAGACTGCAATTATACTTTGTTCTTATTCTAATTCAAAAAGTACCTACAGTATTTATCACGAAGTAAAAGTATCAGAAACAGTATCAAAATCAGTTAAAGTCAGTAAAAGTTTCAAAATGTATACAAAACACTGTAATGCTGTTAAACGAACCGTCGAGTGACAAATAAATAAATGACTAAACAGTGACCTTTGTCTACTAAATAAGTGATTAATTCCAACAATTCAAAACGAACTAAAAATAAACTGAGAAGTTGTATAAAATACCGTCTTTTTTTCGGGAAAAGAAGTATTTTTTTTGTTTATGGAAACTTCAAGATCAGACCATATATAGTATTTCTTAAGGCAAATATTTTAATATATGCTAAACACCTTGAAATCCTGCTAACAAATTAGTAGTTCAAGATTATTGTCCTTTTTTGTTTAATATATTTAGACGTTAACAATGACTTTCGCCTACGGTCTAATGTGTAGGAACCTCAATCTTTATTATGTAGTATAACGAATGATACATTTCATTTTATTTATGAGCTTGTGAATAAATTACACAATTTATAACAATCGAAATCTTTTTTTTTTACGTTTTTGCGACTTTTTCTTAGTAAGATCACCTAGTAATGATTATTTTTAGGATCCAATAAACCTTTTGCCTGTAAATTTGCGTTACTTTGCTCGCTGGTAAAGGTCGTTTCAAGTATACTATGAGATATCATATACATTTAAGATACGCGTCCGGGACCGAGCTTTAATTATTGATTTCTTTGAAAAACGTACAAGTTAATCATAGTCTTAAAAAATATTTATACACAATAACTGCAGTGAGTGATTTTAAAAGGCATGAATTTATTAACAAAAATTCTTTGTTATATTTCATTATTATTCCAATGTAACGTTCAAAATTACATAGAACAACCAATAATTTATAGTAGGATACTATCATATAATTTACAGTAGTTATTAAACGTAACAATCATTTGTAGCAATTCCTTATATCATAACAATGAGTTCGATACCTTTATAATTTACTCAATGTATTGACAACGGCATACCTATTGTTCTTAATCATATCGCCTGTATTATTGTAAAATCAATTGTATAACAATCATATAAAAAAAGATGTTAACACAAAATAACATTCCCCTGTTAGTAGGTACACATTTATTGCATAATAAGAATCAGTTTCCTTTTATCGTTAACAGCCCACATATAATGCTAGAGTCGCAATATTATCACGTATTCAATCCCATACAAGCTTTAATATGCAGCTTTGTTTAAATAACTTAAGAGATTATATATCTCATAGCGAAAAACTCGGTAGTACTTTCGTTTTTAAATGTTGATTTTTATAAAAGGATTATAAAATTCTTTAAATTAACAAATAAAGACCGCTTTAATATCTTTTTTTAAGTTATATTTCATTGATAATTCTACAACATGAATAAAATCTAAATAATAAAAGATTAAGGAAATCTCGTTTTTTTTATTATATATTTTTTTTTAGTAAATTACTAATAAAATAGCAATTAAAGTTACGTTCCATTTATAATTTATTCAAGAATTCTATAATTAATACAGTTAATTCAAACTAATTAATGTACTATGTTCGCAGTTCTTACGGATATGTTTGATATTAATGAATATCATTACATTTATAGTTCAATAGAGAATTACTCAAAATTTTTTAATTTAAACTGTTTTCTGTAACCTTATTTTTATTACTATTTGTTTGAATCTCAAATGAAATTAAACAATATCAATAAAAAATAAATAAAATGTTCCAATTTCGAGTTGATAAAATAAGAACGAGACTTGAATGCGAGCGATTTACCGTGGTTAGTTTGCATTTAAAAATTTTGTTTTGTATCGGATATAACGATATATCTATAGGAAATTTCATTAATAACACATAGTTAATAGATGGTAAAAATATGTTTTAAAATAACCGACATACATATAAAAACTGCATTAATAATGCAAGAAATATGTTATAAATGAAAATTTAATCCAGGCAATTTTATAACAAAAATGATAAATGACTTAAGATTAAATCAGGAAAATCCTGTAAATCATCTACCTCAAGCCGCTGCTATAACATTTTCCATTTACATAGCAATTAACCTTTTAAGGATGTATTTATTATATATAGAACATACATCTCATATGTTACCTAAAATAGTTTAAAAGAAATACATTTAAATATATAAATCGTGTATGAGTTTTTATTAGTATATATGTTACAAAAAAATTTACAAAACACACTCAGAAAGTTAATAAGAAACGTAACAGTAAATTTATATTCATGTTTATTTTATTATGTTTTACGTCACAGAGTATTCCGGATTTTATTGGCTTGTGACGCGAATCAAATAGCAACAGCTTCTCAAACGGTGAATCAGACATTTACACGCATTTCCGAAAAATGTAGTGTTATCTATCTACTAATTAGTCATTATCTAAAATGCTGTATTATTAACATATTATATTTATACATGTATTAATATTTTTCTATTTAGGCTGCTAATTCTTGTAATTATGATTATACGATACCTAAAGGAGATACTTCCAAGAGGGCGCAAAACAACTCCAAAAACATAATTAGCTAAATTGAGTTTGGCTAAAATTAATTGATCTTACATGTTCACGTACTTGACCATTGTTGCTTTTAATATTATATACTATTAAACTTAAAATCACATGATCTATTTGAATTAACAAGACATCTAGTTGACTTATTGCAATGACGAAATGTTTGAAAGGAAGAGACTCGTTATAAACAAAATTTTTGCTAAATTTCACAATAAACAAATTGAGAAAATTTCAGGAACTCAAAATTAATAAACAGGAGAGCCATTTATAGGACAGAGATTTGTTGTTTACAGCTTAGAAATTAGCAATGATTAGAATAAATCACTTTATATTCATCTCTAAAGGAAACTTGCTTTTCTCATGTTTATAACTCGTTATTCGGGAAATTGCTAATTATATGAAGGACAGTTTTAAAGTATGGTCCAAAGTTCGAGTTAAAGATTATTTGTCACTAAGAAATATACTTTTCACTTTAATTAAAAAAATATATATTATAGATTAAAATGTGACGTGGGTCGATAAATTTAAGTCTAAGTTCCATGAATTTCTATGAAGCTTTTGAGCCGTATTTATAAGCATTATGCATCCGTGGGTTACCATGAACTGTGTTGGATACTATTTAGAAAAAATCCTATCTTCTGACCAAGTTTGCTTCCAAAAAATTTATACTTGTAGTACCGTGATCAAAACTATGCACTTATGCAGATTATACAGAAGACAAAAACATCTGAAGTTTTAAAGCAGATTCTGAGAAACCATACTTGATATATTATGAGGTAATTAGAAAAATGATTGTGTTAAGAAATAGTTTTCACTAAGAAATATCACAAACGTATATTATTTAGACTTTTCGTAATTCGTCAAGTTTATTCATTACAATAATTTCGGTGAAGGTAGTGAAAATTTATTACTTAAGAGATAATTTAATTTAATTGATTGGTGGAATTTTATATGTTGTAATGGAATATCGAAAAATTTTATTTGTATGTGAATCGTCACAACTAATATTTATTTGTTTATTATTCCACAGTAAAATATAAAGCATCAAATTAAAAATGATTCACATCAAAATACTAGAGTCTATTTATACTAGAAAAATATAGAAAATATACTATGTAGTCAACATGTCATCGTAAGAAAAAGGGAGAAAATTTTTATTGCAAAAAATAATAATTTACAAACAATGAAATTAAGACTGTAATTATATAATTTATCTCTATTACTAGCCTTTATAGTAACTCTATTCATCTGTCTGGTGGTTCTTAAAATTAAATACTATATACAGAATCTACAAACAATATATACATAACTGAAATGGAAGCAGTTGGATCCACAAACAAAGTCGACCGCTGACTCACTCTTTCACTTGGCAATCACAACACAAAACTCAAAATTTTTACACAATACATACATATATAATGCTGATATGAATATCGATCTTATATTATTCAATGAATATGTAATTGCAAAAATTTAATGATTTAACGAATAAAAAAATATATTAAGACAAAATTATTTTTTCTTTTACTGCCTGTAATTGAATGAAAATGGAGGGCTCTATTTATTAACAAAATGTTAATTTATTTCTGGGATCAGTTTTTATATAATAAATTATATAGCCAAATCTCGCAAATACTTTTTTTTTCACAAAGAATTTTTATATTCAGATGTAGAGCAACTTCGGCTACCACGTCTGTTTCACTTGGATAATTACGAGCGATGCCTGGCGCAGCGCGGCGGACAGTACTGCCTCGGCAGCTTCCGCGTGAGTGCAGACCAGGACAACCCAAAATATGAATTCATTAAGGTATCACCAAACAAATAAACTTTAAACCTAAGTTCGAGTATATATTATAAAAAAAAGTTGTTTTTTTTTAATAAAAAACCAACTTTAACGCTCAATCATATAAAATTGTTAAATAAAATATATTCGTTGTATGTATCTAATATGAAATAAAAAGCTTGTTAGATTATACAAGAAAGAAATTCAAATCTACCCTCTGAGTTACTTAGCATAATATATTTTATCAACCACATCCATAAACCTATTGCCTTAAAATATTCATCAAGTTTATTAAATGATTAATCTAAGACTTCGTAGTAAATTGGATTGTATGGAACTAGTGAAATTAGTAATTACAGATCATGTTCGTTTATCGTCAATGAAATAACTATAGAATTTCTGTTTTTTCAATTCTCCACCACATAAAATGTGTTCAATAGAGTAGGGCTAATAATTTAATGGCATCCATTGCAAGTTTCTTCCTGCCCCTAACTTAGATATTCTCATTTCAGGAATACTCCTCCAGTCCACATAACTTCGATCGCACTCTGTTACATCGCGGGTATTGTGTATCTTCGCGTTGCCCATCGGAAGCCAACATCACGCTTCGGTTTGAGCGCTGCATACAGCAACATGTCCTACCTCCTGGGTTCACTGCAGCCTTGCAAACTTATTCATGCGAAACAAACAAAGAAGTGGATTTCAAAATGGATAGTCCTCAGTTTGCATTTCTGCTTGTAATTGGAATTATAATATTCTTGAACTTGATAGGCACGCTGTACGACTTGTTAATAGGAGGAGAAGCAAGTTAGAATCTTTTTATGTATTTAAATAAAATTAACTTATTTCATAGTTTAAACGTACTGTCGTCGTAATTTTGCTTGTTGAGGAAATGCAAAATCTAAAAATATTTATATAAAGAATAATAAGTTATCAGTCTTACTGCTTTAATCACAGCTATCGCCTTAGTTTATTAAGTACCAAGTTTTCTTTGTTCAGTAATATGCTTTGAATTACGACAAGTTTTTAATTTAATACACATCGAAATGGAATGTTGCTCTTAATAAGACTAACAACTGGCTCTATTTCCTATGTCTAATAGTTGAACACACAATCATAATATCAAATAGAAATCAAGATTACGTGTAGCAATTTGTTTATTTAAATAAGTTGCTACCATAAAGTATAATTTTAATAGAGATTCGCTTTATGTAATTGCACTGTCGAGACAATGCAGATATAAGACATTATCTTGAATTATGAGCTTGCAGAAACAGGCTTTGTATAAATTTTCTTAGTATATATTACTAGTAATATTTATTGGACAGTTGAGTTTCCACGAGGAAGACTAGCAATACCAGCTTATTTTTGCGATATTGCTCCCGACCAAACATATAACTGTCTCTTGAAAAGGTTTTTATTTCATATATATTTTAGTACTGATTAAAAAATGGTAAGCTTTATATCTTAGTAATCCAAGTAAATTGTTATCATCCACTTGCGTGCTTGTATTACTAATATCTCGCACCTGAGAATTGTTAGTGTTTATTTATTTTCCAAGTTCGTACCAATATTAATAGTTTTGATTTTTGTTAATGTCTTCAGTAAAAACCACATTTCTTTTATGATCTGTTATATTTAACAAAGGACCAAATTATCAAACTGTTTTCTTCCTATATTTCCTTGCTACTTTATCGACCAAATAGTCTAATAACAAGTTTTAATGATTTCAGAGAGCAAGTTACTGATGTCATGGTCATTACGAGTGAATTGGCAACGTCTCACAATTACTCATGATGATGGAGATCCTCGATTAACAGCTTTAGCGCCCATACAGGGGGTCAGGTACAGATAGCTTTTGTTACTATAAAAGCAGACGCGTCAACCAAATAATCAAATACTGGACTCTATTGCTTAATTATCATAACTATTTAAAATACACTGTCCTGGGTATTACCGTTTCTTAGAACAATAAAGAACATTATCAAATACAATAAAAAATATCAATTAATGTTATTACCGGTTGTCAGTATCTATTGGTTGTATTGAAATATGCGGCCTAACTGAATAAATCAGTATTATATCCATTTATATTATTAGTTACTTGTCAGGGAAATAAAAATAATAAATCTTAATTAATCGTAAATAAACTGTATCACTGAAGTAATATTCATTATATTTAAGCAAATACAATTGAATTTACCGCTGGAGTGTAGGTAGTTATATAAATAAGTACTAGTTACATTTATTAACGCAGAATAAGAAACTTACTAATCATAATCAGCAATCATATATTTTTTGCGACTTCTAAGGCTTGTTTATTCAGAAACAAGACGATGTAATTGAACATTATTTTTGTGTTAAGGTAAAGAAAAACTTAATGATTTTAAAGCGTATTTATGTACATTAGGAGTCATACACATGAGCGACATTTTTTGAGTCGTTGCTATCGATCAATACAATTAAGATCCAATACTGGTTTTCTTTTATGTACATTTTCTTTTATTTACATATGTATTTGCTAATTCCACTAGTTATAGTTTCAGCTACAATTGATATTCGAGAAGATTATATGAGATTGATAAATTGTTTAATTATAACAATGTATCACGATAAAATAATGATATTACAGTCATAATAAATATATAGTTTGTGTGGGAATAAAATTGATTAATTATTCATAGTTTTAAAATTTATGATACAGCAACTACACACGACAACGCAACAGGATAACAGTTATTTAATTTACATAATACCATGTTATATGAATGCGAAGGCAAATATCGTTTCTAACGTTTTATTTAACTAGAACTGAACAACAATTACAAAAAAAAAAATCCGAACCAAATTATTCAAAATATAATGACAATTGATTTCAAGAAGACAGATTATTCCGTATAAATTTACCCTCCAGAGTTCTGCTGCTAACACTTGTAATGATGACCCACGCTTCTGAAATACAACATAAGGTCTACCTCTATAATCCGGAGTTTTTTGAGAAGGTAATATTATAATGAAACTATAATATATAATATCCTATTCCTTTTGGAATTTCGGACATAAATTCATCATTTCCTATGGAACTAACTTCATAAGATTCTCCAACATCTAGGTGCTGACTTACCCGATCACAATGTTAATCAAGAACGGTTCTTCGATAACTCAGATCTTCATTGTGTTATCAAATTTTCTTTTCGGATATAGCCTTTTGATATACGCCAAAAACAAGCAATTAGGGTTGGCGCAGCTACCCGCATGCATCATGCATCGAATTGCTAGGTAATTTTTTTTATGTATTAAGGTAACCCAAATAAACCTCTTTTACAGAGAGCCTTTCTTTTTCATATTTCTTAATATTTTAAAGTCTTCTTAATTGGAAAGGGTAGTTGCATCTTTCCAAACTTTTCAATTATTAATATTTGTTTATGTATGTGTCTATCGGTTTTACACTTTATGTTGTTGTTTATGCAGAACATTGTTTTCTCTACAGAATAACTCCTATCCATATGTTAGTAGTGGGTTTCGCCGCAACATGGTGGCAAGAGTCAGGTTCTGGACCGCAGTGGGCCAGCACCATTGGAACAGAAAGCCAAACCTGCCGCAAGAAGTTTTGGGCGCATCTTTTCTTCCTTCATAACTTTATAGATAAAGACGAACATTGCTTACTGCAAACATGGTAAGGCTTTATATTTTAGTTTGCATTCAAAAGACTTACAAAATTTTTAAAGCTTCAATGGTAATTATTTTTTACAATTCAGGTTTTTAGCAGTTGACATGCAAGTTTATTTTGTGGCATCAGCACTTATGCTGTATATGATTCAGAAGAAGAAGAATCGAATACAGATATTGACCTGCTTATTTATTCTGTCTTGCTTCTTAAATGCAGGACTTGCATATATAAATGATTGGAAATCGCTTCTATACATCATGTTACCAGAGTAAGTGAACTCTTTAATTAAAAGTTACGATGTCTCTGCATGTTAATCTATTTTTGATCTGGTTTTAACTTAAAAAAAATTAACCATTAAAAAAATCCTTGTTTATGAAAAGATATGAAAAAAAAAATCATTGAGAACCATTAGCGACGACTCTACAACATCCTACCGAAGTTTCTTAACCATATTTTATTTATAATGTTTCCTGGATTAAAATAGATAAATTATTATTATTTACAAGGAACGTGCGCACCACCTTCCATGGAATTCCATCGTTTAGTCAATATTATATCTCTCCCTGGGGAAGCTTGCCATCCTGTTTTATAGGTCTCATCACAGCCTGTGTACACTTCGATATGCAGGAAAACGGATACAAGATTGCCAAGCACAGAGTATGATAGTTTTATTATTGTCAATAATATCTTTTAAAACAGTCTGTGACTTTTCATATGCAGTATTGTTTTTAACTATTTTTCTCTAATTATAAGACAACTCTAATTATAATTCTTTTCCTACTGATCTTTAGTTGTTCACGACGCTCTACCACATGTCCATTCCTCTTATTGTGTTATGTTTGTTGGCTGGTAATGTGATGTTGCGTCACACATCACGCGGAGCAGTCTCCTCTTTCCTTGCCGCTGAACGACCCACTGTCGCACTCCTTGCTGCCATATGTATTCTTGGCATTGCCAACAATGTAGATAGTAAGGAATTTGTTATTAAAATTAGCTTATTCTTAATTTAAATATAATGTTGTATATTTTAATGCTTATTTATTGTTGAATATCGAATAGATAAAGACGTTTTGTCCTCACAATATAATATAAAAAGAAACAAACCTATCTTGAAGGTCCTATTATAGTTTTATTTCTCATTAGATATTTTCCGTCGAGTAACTGGTTGGCGAGGCTGGACAGCGTTAGGACGTATGTCGCTATCGGTGTTGATGCTGCATTGGGTCATAAATATGAGACTCGTCGCTTCAAAACGAACGCTCTTGGAAGCATCAGTTTTTACCATTGTATGTATAGTATCAGTATTCACACTTTTAAACTAAAAAGCAATAAACATAAACATAACCTTCATATTTCGTTGCAAACATATCAGTGTTATATCACATCTAATTTTGTGATTGGCGTAATGATTAAATTATTTACGCTTGAAATATATTTACAAATACAAAATTCAGTGTTAACGAACGTTTCCCAGGCGGCGGACCTGTTATCGACCATATTGTGGACGTATTGCGCTGCGCTGCCACTTACTCTCTTAGTGGAGGCGCCGCTGCAGCGAACGTTCAACACGCTGCTTTTCTAATATCTTACGCTGTGATAATGTACTAGTGGACTAGGAGTTATAGTTGATAAGCTGCAAGGAATATCATAGAAGATCAAATACACTGTGCTCTCGTAATATTTGGATGCCAATATTTGTGAGCAACTAGATGGAAAGCATATAATTTGGATTATTAATTGACATCAATTTGCAAATTTTGTTTAATATCTGTATGCTCTGAAAGTAGTAACAGTATATTAAATTATGGGAAATCTTTTCAAAACAAGAACCTTGATGTGATAATTAACTCATATAACGGTATAATATTAAGATTTTATTTAAGATGATAGAGGATGGGTAAAATGTTATGACATTTCGTTTTATTGTAAAACACAGTTATAATGTGTATTTTATAATTATCAGTAATTAAAGATATTTATAATACGATGTGTTCTTATTTTTTTATTTTTAAGCCATCTTTTATATGAAGCTAAAGGCATCTTGGATTTAAACGACGGATTATTGACAAAAAAGCCTTACTTCAACTAGGTTGGTGGGCTTCTAAACTCAGGCTCGTACTTAATTGTGATGAAAAAATTTAACTTTCAGTTTTGTTTTTATTAGTAAAAAAGATTTGGTGGTTATTAATTTCAAAGTTATATCAGGCAAAAAAGGCAGCCAGTATTTCTTATATGAATGCCAGCTATATCATTGCTTTCCCATACTTTTCTACTTACAATATTTCGTCCACTCAAGCATTCTTAAAGCTCGTTTTGGTTACTCCATTTATATGTCTTTTTCTTTTTTTCTTCTCTACTACACAGAATTTATAATGCTTTTTATTTATGTCACTGATTTTATTGCAAAAAAATGAGAATTATATATATTTGAAGAAAGTTTGTTTGTTTTACAAGTAGAAAAAAAAATATAAAAAAAACCTCTAACTACGATTGTTAGCCTGCATCATGACTAATTTTATATCATTTCTCTTAACTCGCATGCTTAAATCTTATATATGTTATTGCGATAGATCGAAACCTACTTAGTCATTAGCACTCAGTGCTAAAAATGCTCTCTAGTCTTTTAAAACCATTTGACATTTAAATTCTAATTGTATAGAGAACATAATTTAATGCGTTTCCTCATAAAATCCACTAAAATGAAAGAAATGTTTTTTTATCAAAATGTGCTAACTTTCAATGTGATTAAATACAATTTAAATTATATATTAACTACTCTCTTATTATTAATAATAATATATTATGAAGGGATATAGTATATTGTCTTTAATAATTATAAATTATAACAGTATTCCGTTAATGGCTAATTCGTTAAATATCATGAAAATTTTCAACATACATAAATCAAAACTCTAACAGCTCTAACATGGGCTGGCTCGACCGGGGAAGTACCACCCTCTCACAAAAGATTGGTTAGAGTAGTCATTAATGACTGCGTTACGTCCGATGAGTGAGAAAGACGGTTGCCTTTTCCCTTATCTACCCTTTCCTGCCATTTCCCTATTCCTAAATAACTATGGTTGGCAAAGCATCTGCAAAAGATATGGGCGACGGTGACTACTGCCCATCAAGTAGGTCGTCTGATCGTTTACCACCTTTCTCATAACAAAAAATATTTAAATCATAAACAGCTTTACAAAACTGTAACTCCTTTTGTCTTTGTGACACTATTATTACTGAGTACACATAATATTTACTAGTATATACTTAAATAGCATAAGCCATGTATGAGTAAACCTAAACGATTATTGTAATAACAGCAATTTTAAAGGGTTTTAATATGCGACATTCTTAAGTCAAGCTTTATAGAATGAACTTGTAACTCTTATATTAAATTTGTTTGTTATTCTTATTGTAACACTTCTGGCGAGGCTCGAAGTTCATATCGAATATATCTTCTATTGACATAACTAATAAAAAAATTACAAGTTAAAAAAAAATATATATATATCCATTAAAATTTTCTCCGTTTTGAAGTAGGTAAAAAATAATTATTAATCGAAGTCGCTACTGACTTTACTACCTACCCGTGAAAGAAATACCGTCAAAATGGATCACACCTTTTATTTCTGGACGAGCCAAAACAAAGAGAAAACGGCTTAAAAATCCTTTTTAGTAAACCTGTTAATTAAAAATTACAAACAAACTTAAAGCTTATTTATTACTATAAATTACGTCATATTTATTTATGATTACGTTCCTTCATGAGAGACGAATATGATTGCTTAGTAATAAAAAAAAATACAAGATATCAATAACCCACGACCTACGCCTGTTAGGGTTAATTCTAAGGTATCTTAGTCATATAATTTGCAATCATAAAAACTTAACGATATCTTCAGTTAGCTAGAATGGTATAATGAAATAGAAAGACCAATACGTTTTACAAGAAAAATTAATAATGTTTTTTTTCCAAACCAGTGGAATATTAAAAGACATTTTTCATTTAGTTCAAGTGTGATGGTACTGTGTGTTAAATTGATTGCTAGATAGTGAATTTTACTAATATAAAACAAGTAAAACGTGTCCCTTATAATTTATTATAAATATAAATAATGGGATCAATATGCTTTTTCAAAAAAAAATTTAAACGTAGGTACAGAAATTACTAGACAAGAATGTAAAAGAAAGACTATAGATGATGACGTGAAAGACTATAGATTATAAACATTAAACAAATATTTGATTGGTCATTACTAACCAGTATCTTAAATTTTTCAATCTGCATGAATAACACTAGAGTTCCAGCCATTAGAACAAGCCGGGATTCGAAAAGGCTTTAGCACCGTAGACCACATCCATACTGTTCGGCAGATTATACAGAAAACTGAAGAGTACAATCAGCCGCTGTGTCTGGCTTTTGTGGATTACGAGAAAGCCTTCGACTCCATCGAAACTTGGGCGGTTC
>JAAAKD020111955.1:0-11169 GCA_010014825.2 Danaus melanippus | reverse complement strand
CCTAACCCCTTTCACTGCCGCGCCTTAATCTCTCGCGTTACGCTCTTTCCCGTACTGTTAACCGGGATGTTGAGTCACACATGAAACCGTCTTTACGCATTGGCGCGCTGAATGCCCTTATCACCCCTCTGACAGAGGGTGACTCCCAGCGCGTGCAGCTCTTACCTGCCGGTACGTTCCGTGCAGACGATGGTCGCCCGACCGATGCGCCGTGCTGGATCCTCGGTTCGTCGCAGGCTGCAAATGTCATTGCAGATGCTGCCGTGCGGACCAATGACTTCATGCTCGACTATGAGCACCAGACAATCAATGCAGAGAAGAACGGTCAGCCGAATCCGGCTGCAGGCTGGTTTAAACAGCTTGAGTTCGATCCTGAGCTGGGCCTGTTCGCCACTGACGTGCGCTGGACCGACCGCGCACAGGCAATGATTAACGCGAAAGAATACCGCTATGTTTCGGCGCTCTTTCTGTATGACATGCAGGGCAACGTCGTTCGCCTGATCAATGCCGCCTTGACCAATACTCCCGCGCTCGACGGCATGGATGAACTCCTTGCTGCGGCATCACTTATCTGTCTACAGGAGACAAACCAGATGGATGAAAACTTACGCCTTGCGCTGTGCTCCCTGCTGGGGCTGACGCAGGATGCGGATGAAGCCGCCATTGCGCAGGCTCTCGCACTGGCGCAGGAAAAGGTCTTCAAACCCGCTGCCTGCAGCTCGCTGACCGACCTGATTGCTCTGAAAGACCAGCGTATCGCGGCCCTCTCGCAGCAGAACGGCAAGACCGGTGACCCCGATCCGACCCGGTATACCCCCAACGCGGTAGTGGACGATTTGCGCAAGCAGCTTGCGGCGCTGAGCGAGAAAGTCACCGCGACCGAGGCTGAGGGGCTGATTGAGGCTGCTCTCAGCGACGGGCGCATTATTGCCGGTGCAGATGAAGCCTGGATGCGCCAGCTGGCCAAAAAAGACATTGAGCTGTTTAAGGCCGGCCTGTCCGTGCGCAAACCTAATCCCGCGCTCATTACCCTGCAGACGGGAGGCAAAGCGCCCGATGCGACGGGTGCGGCAGCGCTTTCTGCTGACCAGAAAGGCCTGCTCGGTGCAATGGGGCTGGGCGATGATTTCCTGTCCGAAGAAGGAGGTAAGGCATGACGTCCATCACCACTGCGCGCCGTATTTTCGAGCGCGATGACCTGCTTACGCCGGTGCCGGTTGCCGCCAAAACGCTTATACCGGAGGGCGCGATTGTCTGCCTGAATGCCACCGGTTATGCCGTTAACGGCAGTGCGGCAACGGGGCTTGTTTACTTCGGCTGCGCTGACGCCACGGTCGACAACAGCGCCGGGGCCGATGGCGACCTCATGCTTCTGGTTCGCCGCAACAGGGCTTTCATGTGGGAGAACGACGGCACCGTCACCCAGGCTTACGTGGGGAAACCGGCATACATCGTCGATAACCAGACGGTGGGAGCCACCGATGGCAACACCCCGGCCTCAGAAGACGGTAAAACGCCCGCGACTAACGCATCGCGCTCTGCGGCCGGCATCATCGTTATGGTCGACGCTGATGGCGTCTGGGTTCACTGAATAAAAGGATAATTTACGATGGCCGAGATTAATAAAGCCACGCTGGACGTGCTGTTTCTGGCACTGAGAAAGAGTTTTAACGATGCGCTGAAGCGCGCTAACCCGACATGGGATCAGATTGCCACCCTTATTCCGTCGACTACGGGAGCCAACTTCTATGCCTGGATGGAGCAGTTCCCGCAGTTGCGTAAATGGGTTGGTGACAAAATGGTTCAGCGTATTGAGCGCCAGGACTACGTTGTTCCCAACGATGATTACGAGGCGACGATTACCGTCAAGCGTAACCATATTGAGGATGACCAGTTAGGCATCTATCCAACGTCTGCAGCAGGCTACGGCACCACCGCCGCTAACTGGCCGGACAGGCTGATTTATGACCTGATTAATAACGGGTTCAAGGGTAAATGTTTTGACGGCCAGCCGTTCTTCAGCGAGAACCACCCGATCGCAAAAGCAAAGTTCAGCAACATGCTGAAAGCGCCGTTGTCCATCGAATCGCAGGAGCTGGCTAAAGCCGGGTTCGGTAAGGCGCGCGAGATGATGTGGAGCCTGCGGGACTCTCAGGATGAGCCACTGAGCCTTAACCCGAACATCCTGCTGGTCGGCCCGGCACTGTATGACACGGCAGTGGCGCTTATGACCACTGACCGCCTGGAAGACGGCAAGCCTAACCCGTACAAGAACGCCGCGAAGGTGGTGATGTCCCAGCGGATCAAGTCCACCACGTCATGGTTCCTGCTTGATACCACTCAGGCGCTTAAACCGTTCATCTTCCAGATGCGTAAAAAGCCGGTCTTTGTTTCGCAGGTCACGCCTGACAGCGACAGCGTGTTTATGCGTGCCGAATACCTGTTCGGGGTGGAAGCGCGCGGTGCGGCGGCATATGCCTTCTGGCAGATGGCGGTCGGCTCCACGGGTACGGGGAGCTAACCCATGTACGCCACTCGTGAAGATATGATCGGTCGCTTTGGGGAGCGGGAGTGCTGCGACCTGGTCAATATTGCTGTGCCGGGTGATGACGATGGCGGTGCGATGGATTATGCGCTGCGTGCGGCATCGGATGAAATCGACGGGTATATCGCCGGGCGCTATACCCTGCCGCTGGCCAGTCGCCCGCCCATTCTGACCGGTATCGCGTGTGATATCGCGCGTTATCGCCTGACGGGTAACGAGCACCCCTGTACGGATGAAATCCGCGACCGTTACCGGGATGGCGTGCGCTATCTGGAGAAGGTGGCCAAAGGCGATGTGTCGCTGGGTGCTGCCTCGTCAGGTGGCTCGGCGGTTGCCTCCTCGTCAGTCGGGATCATGTTCACGGCGGGAGGCAATAACTGGTCCCGCAGCCGGACCGGTGGAGGGGGGTACTGATGATTACCGAAATCGAGCAGGCCATCGTAGCCCGCCTTAAGGCCGGTCTGGGGAAAATGGTCAAGGACGTGACGACCTACGGCGGAGAGCTGGAGGATATCGGTAAGATCGTACGCACCCTTCCCGGCGCGTGGGTCACGTTCAAGGGTGTCACCGGCTGCAAACCGATGAACACCACCCGCATGCGCTGGCGCGTCACGGGTGACTTTGCGGTCTTTGTGGCCTCGCGCAGCGTGCGCAGTGAGGCGGCTCAGCGTGAGGGTGGTCCGCGCCTGGATGAGGCAGGCTGCAATCTTATTGCGCAGAGTGTTCGCCGTCTGCTGACCGGGCAGGACGTCGGTCTGGATATTGACTGCCTGCGTCCGGGCCGCGTGGCCAACCTGTTTCGTAAGGCATACAACGACAGTGCGGTGACGGTCTACGTGTGTGAGTTCTCCACCCACTGGTACGAAGATGCGCTGGAAAACGGCCACTGGCCTGCACCCGAGAATGCGACCGATCCGGATTATGTCTTCGAGCAGTATTGTGGCCGTCTCGACGAACCATACCCTGACCACAACAGCACCCACGCCGATTACAGCGTGGATGGCGTCAGCGTGGCGGAGGACACCGTGACCAAAGAGGGAGCACAGCGATGATTAAAGTGATTGCCCGCAGCGGCGTTCGCGTCCCGACAGAGTATGACGCCCGTCGCTACATTACCGATGCCGAAGCGGTCGACGTGGAGAGTACGCCCTACATTCTGCGCCGCCTGCGGGACGGCGACCTGCAGAAGGCACCGACTGCGGCGGAGACAACACCTACCGGCGACAGCGATATTCCTGTGGTGGAAGCCGCGAAGGCCAGCCGCACGGCACAAGAGGAGGCTGAATAATGTCTGATACCGATACCCTTGCAACCACGACCCGCGTGCCGGGTACGTATACGCATTACGATTTTACCCGCGGCAGCCGGACGCTGGCCGCCGACGAGCAGTATGTGGTTATCCTCGCGCAGCGTTTATCTTCCGGCACCGTTTCGGCCCTGACCCCGACCGATGTGTTCAGCGCTGAGGAGGCGGCGGTTTACTTCGGGCGCGGCTCTCAGGCCCACCTCATGGCCGCCGCAGCGATTAACGCCAACAGCAACATCCAGCTGGCCGTCTGCGCGATCGACGACGATAAAGCGGGCGTGGCCGCAACGGGTTCGCTGACGCTGACCGGCCCTGCGACCAGCTCAGGTCAGATCCGTTTGCGGATCGGCAATACCACCGTATCAACGGCTGTAAAAAACGGCGACAGTGCTGAAACCATGCTCGCTGACCTCCATACCGCTTTAGGTTCACTGGCGGATTTACCCGTCAAAGTGAAAATGGACAGCGTTGGCGATGGCAAGACCGGTCTTATCCTCATGGCAAAACATGCCGGGGCCTGTGGCAACGAAACTGGCCTGACGCTGACCATCACCGCCAGCGGCGTGACGGGCGTCCTCAAGGCCATGAATGGCGGACAGGGTGACCCGGATATCGCAAAGGCGCTGTCCGTCATCTACAGCGCCGGTCACACCGTTGTGGTCGTGCCGTACAGCACAAAGGATGCGCTGAGTGCGCTCGGCACGCATCTGGAGAACGTCTCCGGGCCTACCGAGCAGCGTAGCGCCGTCGGCGTGGCGGGCTGGAACGGCACGCTGGCCACCGGCACCACCCTCACCAGTTACGTGAACGAGAAGCGCATCACCACGGGGTGGCATAACGGCTCGGCGCTGCCGAACGGCGAGCTGGCAGCGGTCTATGCCGCGACGATTGTCAGCGAGGACGATCCGTCCCAGCCGCTGGATTTTGTGGCCCTGCCGGGGCTGGACGTTACCGACCAGGCAAACTGGCCCATGCGCACCGAGGAGGAGAAAGCCCTGCATAACGGCCTGACGCCATTCCGCGTTCAGGGCAGCCAGGTGCAGATTGTGCGGGCCATCACCACCTACATCAAAAACAGCGAGGGCATCATTGACGATACGCTGCTGGACCTGACCACCATCCGCACGCTGGACTATGTCCGTACCACGTGGCGCACCCGCATGTCACAGCGCAAGATGGTGGGCGGTAAGCTGACCGACCGACGCCTGCTGCAGGTGCGTTCCGAAACGCTGGACGTGCTCTATGCGCTCGAAGCGCTTGAGATGGTGGAGAACGTCGACACCTACAAGGCGCAGGTGAAGGTGACGCGCAACAGCCGCGACAGAACCCGTGCTGACGTGGCGATTCCGGCTCCGGTCGTGCGCGGCCTGCACATTCTTGATGCCACCATTTATCTGTATTAAGGAGAGGCGCGATGAGCGACCAGTATGTGGGGCCGATTGTCCTTGAGGTCAACGGCACAGAGATTGAAGTGACCAGCGTCAGCCCGAGCATGGATACCGGGCGCAAGCTGGTCAAAACCATGAACTCCACGGGCCGCGCACGCGGCCACGTCAGCGGTATCAAAACCTATAATCTGACGCTGGAGGCGGTGAAGCCTAAAGGGTTAACCATTGTCTGGGACGACATTGTGGATGCCAGGCTGACACTGTTCCCTCTGGAGGGGGGTGACAAGACCATCACCTATCAGAACTTTACCGTCCAGACGGTAAATGACCAGTACAACGTGGATAACGAAGCTCGCGTGAGTATTACCGGCTTTGCCCTTAACCGAATTGAGGAATAATTGTGATGAACGGAAATAAGACTATCAGCGGCAGGCTGGCCATTGGCGTTGAATTTAACGGCAAGCTGCACCGTGATTTTGTGCTGCGTCTGTCCACTGTCGGGGACGAAATTGATGTCGCTGAAGATATGGCCGTGCCGGATGCCGGATACAAAGTCGGTCTTGTTGCAGTCTGTCTGGATAAGCTCGGTGACATTCCGGCAGAGCAGATTACCTATGAGCTGCTCCGCAGTCTGGACAGCGACGATTATCGTCATCTGCTTGACAGGCAGGAGGAGCTGAAAAAAAAGCGGAGCGATTCGAGGGGCGATACCGCGATCTCCGGCACGCCATCGTCAGACTGAGACGCTATGGTTACGCGGAAAGCGACGTCCTGAGCTTCTCGCCTGCCGAGCTGCAGGCAACCCTCGATGCGGTTTTCCGCATCGAGAACCCAAAAGCCTGGCTCAAAAAACAGTTGGGCCAGCCCAATCGTTACGTCAGCCAGCGTCGGGGTACCAGGAAGAACAAGCGCACCCGGCGCTAATTCAGCAGGAACCCCGCCATGTCAGGCCCATTTGATACCCAGATAAGCATCGGCGCGAAGGATAACGCCACGCCGGTGATTAGAAGCATCCGAACTGAAACCCGCCGCATGCAGGAGGCTCGCGAGCAGCTGGGCGTGCGCGGTGAGCGGGCCATCCGCCGTGAAATCCAGCAGACCGAAGCCTCCTTCAATCGTCTGGCTCGCAGCGGCACGCTGAGTGCCGCTGAACTTTCCCGTGCGCAGGAAAAGGCAGCAGCTAAAATCGCGCGTCTTCAGAAAGAAATGGCCGAGGCCGAGGTTCAGGGATATGCCCGCCGCAACGCCGCGCGGGAGGCGTATTCTGCGCTCGGAGTCCGTAGCGAGCACACCATCCAGCGGGAAATCCAGCGCACTGAAGCAGCTTACAATCGCCTTGAGCGCTCTGGCGTGCTCTCTGCAGGTGAACAGCGTCGGGCATACGAACAAATGACCTCAACGGTCGCGAAGCTGAAGCGAGAGCTGGGCGAGACTGAGCGCGTGCAGGTCAGTCTTTCCTCTCGTTTTAAGGCCGGGTTGACGCTCGCGGGCGGTGTGGCCGGGGGCATCACCGGTGTGGGAATGGCCCTGCGTCAACCCATTACTGATGCGGCCTCCTATGATGCGGAGCTACGCAAACAGGCCAATTTCGCCTACAGCGATCGCAGTGATGTTAAAGGTCGTCTGGCCGGAATGCGGGATATCGACTCGGCAGTCCATAATGCCGTTGATAAAAGTGGTGCCAGCGCAGATGAGGCCTTTTCAGGTTTTGAAACGATGATGCGCTCCGGCGTTGTCAGTCGCGATCAGGCTTACAAATTTTTGCCAAACGTGCTGCGCAACGCGGTGGCCACCGGCGCGGATGCCGCCTCGGTGGCGAATACTCAGGCCAGCGCCGTTAACTTCGGCCTGAACGATCAAGATGCGCCTGCAGCATTGAGTGTACTTACCACGATGGCGCAACACGGGCGCATTGATGTCCCCGAACTGGCCCGCGAAATGCCTCGCGGTCTGGAGGCGGGTAAGTCGGCAGGGTTTCATGGCCAGCGCGGTTTTGCATCACTGGCGGCGTTTTTTGAGGCCTCTGCTATCGGGGCCAAAGACCCACAGGATGCCGCCACTAACGCCAACGATTTCCTGGCAGAAATGACGTCGAATAACCTGACCGCGAACGGCAAGCGCATCAAAATCAAAGGCCGCAAGCTGGATATTCCGGCAATGATGCGCAATGACCTGGCTAAGGGACTGACGCCGCTTGACACCATCACCGGCATCGTCGGGGCAATGGATAAGGACGATCCACAGTACCGCGGCTATCAGCAGGCACTGAAAGGTGCCAGAACGCCAGCAGAGCGTGAGCAGCTGGAGGCTCAGCTCAATCAGATCCACGGGCAGCATATTTCTAAACTGTTCCCCAATCAGCAGGCACGAAATGCCTACATCAACTTTGACCGTAACCGTGTTTTCTATAATGCGCAGGTTAACGAAGGCGTCGAGCAGTTTAAGCTGCCTGATGGCCAGCGCTCAGCGGATCGCGACTTCAATATCGTTGCCGACGGCCCCCAGTGGAAAATGGACAGGGAAAAGCATGTGAATGCGCTTGTCGGTAATGACGCCATGAAAGGGGCAACTGGCGTCTGGGGGGATCTGATGAAAAATCTGACCGATCTTGAGCAGGCATTCCCTCAGCTTACGACTGCCGCATCAGGCGCTGCAACCGCCCTGAAAGGCATCGCGGGTGGCATCGGTGGAAGCATGATTGGCGGCTGGTTCGCCGGAGGCGGGTTCAAGAAAGTTAAAGACTGGTTTGGGCGCGGCGCAGCCGAGGCTGGTGACGCCGCGTCCGAAGCCGGAGAGGTGATTGGCCGTAATGGCGGTAAGGTCCTCGGAGGACTGGAGAAAATAGGCAAGTTCGGTGTTGTTGGTGATCTGATGATGGGGGCTGAGAATTTCTACTCAGAATTCATCGAGCGTGGCAGCGACAAAATGAAGGGCGTAAAACTTCCTGCAGGCGGAATGGCACCCCATCCTGTCGGGGCGCTGGACGTCTGGGATGAGCTACGTGACTTCTTTAAGCAAATGCGGAAAACCACACCGGGTGGTAGCGGGTCAGACGGACGGGCACCGCAGCCCATTGTTAATAATATCTATCTGGATAGCCGACTCGTAACTCAACAAATCATGGAACAATCGGAGCTGAACAGCCGGAGGCATGGCGCATGAGTGATTTTATTTCCCAGCTCGCCTCACTGGCGGGCATTGACACCCTGCAGCCCGCCTCCTTTCGTGGTGTGGCATTTGAGGTCCTGTCCACGCGCGACACGCTGGCCCGCGACACGGTCAGCTATGCGTACCCGTATCACGACGGTGCGACGGTGGAAGACCAGGGGCTGAAGCCGGTTAATTTTCGCATGACCGCGTTTCTGTTTGGCCTGAACTGGAAGCAGCAGTTAAAGGCGCTTTTAACGACGTTTAAAACCAGCGGCCCCGGCGAGCTTATCCACCCCGTTTACGGCTCCATTCCCCGTGCACAGTTTCTGGAGGCTGGGGTGGAAAAACGCGCGGAGCCACTTGATGCCGTGACGGTTGAGCTGGTCTTTATCGAGTCGGGCGAGGAGCAGGCGCTCTTTGCATCGGCCTCTGCGGATCAGGCGGCAGAGAGCATTTCATCCACCGGCAGCAGCCTGCTGGACAGCGCCGCATCCGCTTTCAGTACCGCCATGCAGGACATCCGCACGCTTGAGAACGGCGTGGAGCGCGTGAATACCATCGTCGCTCAGGGGGAATATCTTCTTGACGGCGTGCGCGGGGAGATTCAGGGAGCAGCGGCCAGCGTCAGCAACCTGCTGGACACGCCTTCGGCGCTGGTGAGCGACCTTAAGAGCATGTTCGGCACCTTCAGTGACACCCTGAACCTGACCGGCTCCGGCGTAAAATCAGACTGGCAGCAGGTGACGGGCCTTGCCACTAAGGTGTTGACGCTTCCGGGCACATACCTTTCCACGCGCGGCGTCACCACTATCAGCAGGGCATTTCGCCTGCCGCTGAGTCAGGTTACGGCGGTACGCAAAAGTGATACCGCGCTGGTTGTGCGCACCGCCCGACTGGTCACGGTCAGCGAGCTGGCAGACGTGGCGGCCACCGTCCTGCAGAATGAGACCACAATGCCCTCGCTGACCAGCACTCAGGTTGAGGCGGTGACGAACGACGTGCGCAGCACCATCGTGGATGCGCTCAGCGCAGAGCGCGAGGCCATGCAGGCCGCCATCACCACTGCCCTCAGCAATGGCGAGACCGCCGATACTCGTACTCACAGCTCCATCATCACCGCGCTACAGCAGCTGGCATACACCCTACAAAAGCAGGCTGCAGCCATTATCCAGCAGCGCCCGCCGCTCATCACCCGCGAGGTCACGCGCCGGGCTAACGTGCATCTTCTGGCCTTTGACTGGTACGGCGACGCCTCCCGCGCCGGGGAGCTGCTGCGCCTTAATCCTGCACTGAGCAACCCGAACGATTTGCAACAGGGAGTCATCCTTTATGCCTACGCAAAATAGCGCCACCGACAGCGGCAAAAACAGTCCCGACGAACGCCTGACCCTGACGGTCGGCGGCGTCACCCACTGCGACTGGGAGCGTTTTTCTGTAGATGCCTCTTTTCTTACGCCGGCAAATGCCTGGCAGTTCGATTTGGGTATCAGCAGCGCCAGCCTCCCGACTGAGGTTGTCGCCGGGAGCCGCGCGGTACTTTCTGCCAGCGGTGAAACCATCATGACGGGCTATATCGACGATATCAGCCACATCGTGACGCGCGGCCAGCACCTGCTTGCCCTCTCCGGGCGTGACGATGCCGCTGCGCTGGTCGACTGCTCCGCCCCGGTCTTTACGGCGCAGGATATGACGCTCCCGGAGGTGATGGACAGGATCGTTAAGCCCTTCGGCATCACCAAAACCTCCGTCCGCGCAGACACCTCCACTGCGCCTAAAAAGTTCAGCATCACGCCCGGCGAGGCCGCGTGGGATGCGCTGCAGAAGGCGGCAGAGGTAAATGGCCTCTGGCCGTGGATTGAACCTGACGGCACGCTGATTATAGGCGGGCCGGACTATAGCGCCGAACCGGTGGCGCAGCTGGTCATGCAGCGTGACGGCACCGGCAACGTGCTGAGCCTTCGCCACAATACCAGCATTGCCGGTCGCCACTCAGAGGTGACCGTGCTGGCGCAGGGGCACGGCACGGCGGAGCATGACGGCGTGCATAACCGCAAGGGCACCGCCAGAGACAGTGCCTTCACGCTGTACCGTCCGCTGATACGCGAGATGGGCGATACCGACACAGATGAGGAGGCTACCGCCCGCGCCCGCAAGCTGCTCTCCGATTCCCGCCTGAAGGCGCTAACTCTCACCGTGACGGTCCGGGGGATGCGAACCGAAGGTGGTACGCTCTGGACGCCCGGCCAGCGCGTGGTGCTTAAGAGCGATATCCACGGCATAGATGGCATTTTTTTCATGATGTCCCGTACCGTCCGGGGTGCTCGCAACATGGAGCTGACCACCGAGATGGTGCTTAAAGAGGATGGGATATGGATACCAAATGGTTATCGTTGTTTTACGCCGTTCGATGCTGTTTCGGATTTGGTCTTTATGGTGCTGATAATCAGCATGTTATCAAATCCCCCTGTTCGATGGCGTTTTATTTGGTTTCACTGAGTTCGGGGCTTTTTTGGGGCTTCAAGTGGGGCTTTATTTCAATTTTTCACGAAAAGGTATTCAAACATTCATCAACTGGAACAAGCTACTTAATATAATCAAATCTGTCTATTATTGGTTCATTACTTATTGAAATTAAAGAAAGCGTTTATTGAAAAATTCATTATTTATTCTAAACGTATTTTTCGACTGTTTTACCATTCAAATAATATATCATCTAATAATTAATAAATTATGACATAACAATGAAAAATATTCTCTATAAATTAATGGATATAATAATT
>JAAAKD020111867.1:0-11208 GCA_010014825.2 Danaus melanippus | reverse complement strand
AAGGAAAAACCTTTGAATTATTAACAAATAACCAAGTAACACCTGAAAATATTCATGAGATCGATGTTATCCACTTACTAAAGAACGGAAAAACATTAACGTTGAAAGTGGATACCGAAAGAAGCAAGTTTGGATTCGAACAAAACTCTACTTTTGAAGTTCCAATGTTTTACATTGAAACACGAATTAAGCGAGAAGCCTATCATGATTATTTTTTATCAGAGAAAGAACTACGAAATGAACAGAAAAATAAGCAAGGGAACACAATGAAAAGAGAGTATGGTGATGATACTTACTTGAATTAATTCGCTGTATTCAACCAATGACTGATACAACAATATAGGAGTGATAAAATGAAAAAAGAAATTATAATTGCAGCTAGTAGTGTAGTAGCAACATTATTGGTAAATAAAGTATGTGAGAATTTGTTTAAAAAGAAAAATAATCAGTATGAAGGAAAAACAAAAAACGCGTACAAACTTCTTGACCCTTTTGTAATGGCTTATGACCAATCTAGTGATTTTGGGAACAAATTCAGAGGAATCATAATGAAAAAAATGACAATAGACGAAGTTAAGGAACTAAAGATTGTGTTGCTTCAGCGAAAAAAAGCTGTTAAATGGGATGAAGAAGGGTTTGCTTATAATCACCTGCTGAGAATTATTGATGAAGTCTTACCAATTGAAAATAGTTTAGAAGAAAGATTTGCGAAAAAATCTAAGTAATAGCATACAGAAAAAATTATTAGAGGAGTGAAGGATATGTCAAAAAGTATGAGCAGTGACGAATTTTGGGCGTATTTACAACGAGAGTATTTTTATCGGTTTCCCAAAGCAACACATGATGAGGCCATGGCGTTTTTAATGCGTTTTACAGAAGTGAGCAAAAATTCGACCAAAGAGGGCGCAACAATCATTGAAGAATTGTTCGAAGAAGAACGCCAAAGGAGAGAAAGACGGTGATGCTTAATGAATGTACGGGAACAAGACATAAAAAAGTGGTTGTGTCAGCTGTTGGATCAGACGTATCTCAATGCAGAAGCGTATAAGCATTTTTATATCCGTATACTTCCAAAAGAGCGCAAGCGAACCATCGGTAATTATTTAGAAGTAGAGCGGGTAATAGAAGTTAGCAATCTTTTGCGGGAACCAGCGGAGATTTTATTGACACTCCTTCGTTTATTAGCTACACATGTGGTTGTTGTAACTCGTGAACAATTTGAGGAAGAAGAAGCCAAGGAAAAAATAGTAAAAGAATTGTTAACAGAGCTAATAAAACAAGGAAAAGTGAGTCCCAAAGAGCAAGAAATCATGGTGGATACAGGTTTCTTAGAAGAAGAAATCGCTCTATACGGTGACTTGGACAGTTGGGTAGAAGAATCACAAGGAACGCTTTATTGTACCGTTGTTGAGAATGGTTTTTCTATCAAAGCAGCGTTACGCAAACGTGGTTATCAATGGTTAAAAAGCCGACAGGCATGGGTTAAAATCCATAAGACACAAGAAGGTGCTGAAACAGAAAAAGCGCTATTATGGACGCTAAGTAGTGAAATTGAGGTCAGTGTGGAAACGCCTATCACGTGCTTGTTTTATTTTGATTATTATATAGCCGTTAAACCAGTTGAGCGTTATAACGAAACAATTGATTCTTTTGGTTATATTTACGAAAACTATGGATTTAAGAAGAAATATATCAAAAAAGTAGCCGTAAGATATTTTCCAAGAGAGCGTGAACGCTTAGCACAATTAGAAATTCCGTTTGAACTTGTAGTGCCAAAAGAACGACAAATAATTATTTAGGAGGAACAAGTATGGCAACTAAAATTGATAGCACAACCAAAAAAAGGGTACAAGCTTTAATGAAGTTAAATGGTACTTCCTATGAAGAATGGCTAAATGAGCAACACCAGAACTATCTTTTAGAAAAATCAGAGATCATTGACCGTTTATTAGCCAAAGAATTGGAACGAAAAAAACAAGGGAATCAAAATCAATAAAAAAACTTTTTGGAGGAAAACTAGTTATGAAAAATTTTGTAGAAAAGAAAGTAAAATACGCACTTGGCGTCTTTCAATTGATTGTTGCATTAGGACTGATTGAAGTCTATACGAGTATGCCTGTACTAGCAGATGTAGAAAGTACGGTAAGAGGAGTAGAAGAAGGATTTGGCGATCAACTACGAAAGTTTGCCAATCCTGCACTAGGAATTGCGGTATTGATTTATGGCGGCGCACGCTTCTTGGGAATGGACGTAGCACAGTGGGCAAAGAAATGGGTCTTTGGGGCCTTTGTTGGTGCCGCAATAATCGTTAACTTCACATGGATCAAAGACACCGTATGGGGATGGATTGGAGGATAAAAATGGCTGTCGAAGTGGAAATCCTATCTTCCAACGTCGAGGTACTCGCTAAACAACCACCGTTGGAATTACTTCCATTTTTAGATTTTCTTGAGATTACCCAATACATGGAAATCGATGAGACAGTAACTTTTCAACTATTAGAAGTCAATGGGGATCCCTTTTATCGAGGCACCTTTACGAAACTTTCTGAAGAATGGACGTTGGAAAGAGACATGCAAAAAAAGCTGAATCAACTAATCAAACAAAAGAAAATGACCGCAGAACAAGCCGAAAATTTGTTCTATAAACTCTCTTTCAAGAATCCACAGGAAGCCAAGGCTCAATCTGGCAAAGAAAAGGAAATAGGCTTTTTCAAAAAAGAGAAAAAAATAAAAAAGGCAAAAAAAGTGGGGAATCCTAAAAGGAAAAAGCAAGTAGTCTTTCCAATAAAACTTTCTCAAAAGCAACTGAAAATTTTAGGAGTATTTGTGATAGGAATACTCTTAATTGTGATTGGTTGGAAATTTATGGCGGGAAATCAATCGACGGCCAAAACTAGTTCAAAGCCTACGTATCAGCAGTTAGTCAATAAAGAAGAGTACGCTGAAATAGTAAAAAAATATCCTGAGAAAGAACCAGAGCTAGTTGAGGAGTTATTTCAAAAAGAAGATAAAGCTGGTTTGAAAAAAATAGCTGAACACTCTGATACACAGTTAGCTCAGCTATATCTTGCGTTTTTAGAGAAAGATTGGCAGAAAGCAACAGAACTTTCCAAGTTGCCACAGGATAGTGACGTTCAAGCAATGGTAGGCTATGCTTTTTTAGAACAAGGTAAGATAGAAGAAGCAAAGCTTATTAATAAAGAAATTCAAAACGATACGCTAACAAAACAAATCAAAAGTAAGGAGATCGAACAGGCCTATAAACTTCTTAGAGAGCGAAAAATACCTGAAGCGGAAAGAATAAATGACAGATTAAGAGACAATGAATTAGACGAAGCAATTAAAGTAGCCAAAAGTATTCATAACTTGTTAGAAAAATACGCCAAAGATAAGGAAAATAAAGAGTTATCGGAAAAAGAGCGAAAAGAAGCTGCCGATAATTACCAGCTATGGCTGAAAAACTTGGAACAAATTGGAAAGTCTGCTCATTAATTCGGAGGGAAAAATCAAATTATGAATAAACTTACAACAATTGACGGGTTACAACTGGGTATTCTTATGTTGATATTCATCACTCTTTTTACGCTCATACTTGTTGTGTTTGGGCGCCAAGACTATAGAGATGTACAAAGAGACCATAAAGACATTGATCGAAAGTTAACAGAAGTAAAAAAGCAACTAGAGCATTTGGAACAACAAACGACTGACTATTTTTACAGATTATACAAAAAAGAGTAAAAATATGGTATGATCACAGGGAGTAAATGGAAGTTGAAGACGGTAGCATAAATCCACCGCAAAGAAGCTGATGCCTATGAGAGCATTCATAGAAAATCAGAAAAACTGGCAAAGGAGTTGTGCAGTTGTGTCTGTATTAGAAGTGTTAGCCTTGCTTACACTATTAATACAAGTCTATAAATTAGGCAAAAAAGACGACAACAAAAAAGACCGTCGGTAAACTTTAGCAGGTTTCGACGGGCTTTTTTGGTCTAAGAAAAGATATGCTACCGATCTTCTATCGGTCATTTACTCTAAGAGGGCATGTTAACGCATGTCCTCTTTTCATTACCTATTATACGAACAATTGATAAAAAAGTAAATAAAAATAGCTTATGAAATAAACAGGCGCTGTTCTAAAAAGTAGAATAGGGTCTTTTTTTGACAAGGAGGAAGAAACATGCTTTCTAAATTTCTGAACAATTTTAACGAAAAAAAAAGTATAAATAAACGAAAAAACATCCATGAAAATTGGTATTTAGACGCTAATATCTTGACTGATAATTCCACAGAACACGTTAGCCAATCAAAGAAAATGAGAAAAAGTGACTGCTTTATACGAGAAGATGATCCAAATTTTTTTACTATACCTGAATCAAGAAATCCTAAATGTGGAATAATGCACTATTATTCTGAAAATGATTGAATTCTTTTTTTGCTGAAAAAAACTTTAATTTGCCTGGTTTATAAGGAGTTGAAATAAAAAAATGAACGTCTGCTAAAAAGAAAAATATATCTCTACAGAATTCATCTAAAAAAACTTCAGGATGTGCTAAAAAAAATGCTTCAGTTAATAAATAACAAGGTATTTTTTCTATATTTTTTTCTTTAGCGAAGTGTACTCTATTGTTTCCATCTATTACAGAAGGCCCAAAACTAAAAGAATTTGGGAGGAAAATTAATATAGGCATATCTAAGAATTTTGAAGATTTATGTGTTGGCTGATATAAAATTTTAGAAGTAGGTTCTAAGTTATGTTTAGATAAATGCTCAGAAGCCAGTGTAAATGAGTTAATATTAGCCATTTGAGGAGATACTTGGTTTTTGTAAATGATTTTTTCGATTAAATCAATATTTACACAAGACCAACCTATAAATAATGAATTAAAGGTTAATCTAATAGGAAAATGTTCTATTGTTAAGTCTAGTGTGTAAAATAGTCCTTCTGATTTCTGTTCACTTTCAATTAATTTTTTTTTCCAAATACTTAAAAATTCAGTTTGGATAGAGTCATGCTTAAATATTTTGTAGTTACTAAAAATTTTAAAATATAGATTCCAATCAATATAGAAAATATCATAATTTTTTTTTGCGAAATTTATCACCAGAAAAAGCTCCTTTATCAGATTGTAAGAATTCAAAAAAGTTATGTAATAAATTTTAATTAAGTTTTATATAAAAAGCAAATAATGGGAAATGATTTAAGTCTAGTCAGAACTTTATCTGACAATATTATTATACGAGGAATGAATAAAATGAACGAAAATCAAAAAGAAACCGCTAAGAAACACCAAAAATATTTAGTAATTGGATTATGTTCAGTTGCGTTACTAGGAAGTGGATTGACTTATGCCGCACTCAACCAGGGGGAAAAGAAGGAAGCACAGACAGAGCAACAAGGTACAAAACCTAAAGAAGAGCGTCAAACACCAAAAAGTAAACAGTCCCCTTGGGAACGGAAAGTGACGGAGAATGAAGAAAAAAACAAGGATAAAGACAAAAAAATTAAAAGTAAGCAGCCACATAAAACAAAAGATTCGTTAGCAGAAGTAGTTAGCGGTTTTGAACGTACAAAAGAAGAAAAACCAAAACTTTTTGGTGTGGAGATACCAGAAATAAAAAGCGATTTATTAGGACAACTAGCGAATGCGCTTGTTCAACAGGACCGTAAGGAAGCGATTCGAGAAACGAACAAAAAAGAAAAACAGCGGGAGACAATTCTTGCGTTAGCTAATGAGAAAACAGCAAGTGAACCAATGGAAAAATTACCAGGGAAAATAGATACAACCGATAAAATACTTTTACCAGAAAAACCAGTGATTCCGGATAAACCGCTAGTACCTAATGAGCCAAATTTACCAGTAGTACCAGAAGTACCAGATCAACCATCAAAACCAGATCAACCGGAAGTACCAGATCAACCAGTTGATCCCGAACAACCAACAAAACCAACGGTTTCAGAATTGATTAAAAAATCACAAGATCAACTAGTAGTGGCCACACAAAAAGCACAAAATATTAATCATCAACTAGAAGACGTGCAGAAAAGGTTAACGCAACTCACTCAAGTGGAAGAATTAAGTAAGAATGGGGAAGAAACAACAAACTATTGGTCAGAAGTAGCGCATTTAGTCGATGAATATAATCAGTTATCTGAACAAATTAAGACCTTAGTTAGTGAGAACAATGAGGTAGAAGAGATTAATGCAGCTTTGTATAACCAAACATACCAGCAACTACAAGAAAAAGTTGTCGAAGTTCACAACGCCCAAGAAAAAGCGAACCAGGCAACAAATGATTTTGAAAACAAGGTTTCTAATGCAACGAAAACGCATGAAAACTTGGAAAACCTAGAAAATCACTACGAAGAAACATTGCAACCTCAAGCAGAACAGGCAAAAGAAACGGTTGGTGCAGCAATTGATGAAGCGCAAAGCAATACAGAAGTGGCTGTCAATGTTCAAACAGAAGTTGCACAAGCAGAAGCAGCTGCTGTTGCTGTACAAAACAATCAAGAAAAAATTTCACAACAATTGGTTGTCGCAAAGAGTCAAGAAACACAAGAAACATTAAGTGAGGTACAAGATACCGCAAAAGAAGTGAAGGAAATCGCAACTACGCAAAATCAAACCGTTGCAGACGTACAAAAAGACTTTACTCACTTACCACAACCAATCAAAGACCAACCAAAAGAACCAGAGACCGTCTCTGATTCAACGATAGGTACAACTGCACAAAAAGAAGAAACGGAAGTGAAAATAGATGAACCAACGAATCAAATGGTGGAGACACCTATTACCAATCAAGAAAAGTAAACATAACTTTCAAAAAGTAGATTTGGACCCGAAACCTTTTTATATAGGGTCAAAAGAAAATAAGAATATATTCCTTTTTGGTATCGGCCGTAATCCAAAGGTCGAACAGGGGATAGGTGAAAAATCACCTAGAGAAAAGGCAACCTTAGAAGGGTGGTGCGAAGAAGAATGAAAAAAAGGATACGAATAGAATACTGCTTCTTGATCCTACGCAAAATCATGGGCTTCCTTTCGTGGGGCGTATGGGTGTTGAGTGTTTTTTATGTAGCCACCAAAGGATGGCAGTTACTTGGGAACACAGTCTATGTCGCCACAAAAAATGGCCAGGGACGATTGTCTGAAGTGAGTTCTTTTGGGGTAACGTATGACAACTTGGTGCCAATTTTATTCCTCGTTTTTATCCTACAGGCAGTAATGGACTATGTCCTAAAAACACAAGATGAGTGGGCAACGGTTAAAAGAATTGTTCAACGAATCAGTCGATATTATGGTTCGTTAGGCTTGATTGCTTTACTCGTAGGAATTGGGATTAGCGAGACCGCCAATAGCGAGGATTTCTCGCTATTGGTGACCATGCTGGTTCAATACTTGCTGATTCGTCGATTTAATGCGGTCAAAGACGATCAATTGAAACAGGGAATATTCCCGTTGTATCTGTCTAAAACAGCGTATACAGCCAATGAATGGCCAATCCATGGAGATTGGGAACCCTATGTTGTTTTATCAAGTGAAGAAAACAAACGATGCCGAAAAACGACGGAAGAGTTAGTGGAAGGAAAATGGCACACAGCGTATACAATCCCGTCAGTGCAACTTTTGTTCCGTTTCCGCTATACGCCATTTACTTTATCCATTCACTTAGAAGAGATTGTTCCGAGAAGGATAGACTACGAAATACCAGTAACGAACAGGAAAGGAGTGGCTGGGAGTGAATAGTTTTTTGAGTGCCTTTTTATTGGTTTATTTAGCAGGGACGTGCGGGTGTATGCTATTTCATAAAGAAGCAATGTCAATGGTTGTCCACTTTTTCTTTTTGATTTTTAGTGTGTTCACCGTGCTTGTTTTTAGCTATTCAACCATCGTAGAAGAAAATCTACGCTATACGGTTCCACTAATGCCAGCCATTCTTTGTCTTTTAGTGGAGATTCCTTATGTTCGACAATTTTTCAAAGAAAAGCCATGGAAAGAGTGGTGGAATGATGTTGCGCAAAAAAGAAAGTAGTAAAGCCAAAAAGAAAAATTATGAAAAAGCCAAACAAAATAGTCTTCGTTTTTTAGCAGATCAACGATTTTTACTACCAAGCATGAGCATCGTATTCTTGATGGAATTTGTAATTTGTAATTGGTTGATCCAAAATTTTCTATCGTTAACGAGCGGCTCACTATTTGATGTACAATGGGTGTCTTTTAAAGATACCTTATTTTTTTACCCGTTGGGGCAATTTCCATTTGTTTATTTTCTCTTAGCTTTGGCTTGTTTGGTTTCGGTCAGTATTCTTTCTTATCGCCTCTATACCTCGTTTCGTTCATTGGAAGAAGAACATGTACAAGGGACGATGGATTTTGAAAAAACAACTGAATTAGACAAACAGTATACATTGGCGGTCGTTCACTCTTTTACAGAAACAGATGATTATTTTGATGGAAAACCAGGCTACCCAATCGGTAAGAAACCACAAACAGCTACTGAGAAAGAAGCTGGTATATTTTCTTATTATGTAGATACAACTGATTCAAATACGATTACTTTAGCCGGAACCCGACAAGGGAAAGGAATCTACTTTGTGGACCCGTTTATTGATATTCTAACGAGAGCTCGATTAATGAAAAATCGTGCGTCTTTTGTCATGACCGCAACCAAAGGGGACGAGCCACGGAAGTGGTATAAAACCCTAAAACGTCGTGGGTATCATATACGTGTCGTCAATACTGTCAACCAATACTATTCCGACCCAATTCCGGTACTAGGCGTGTTCAACAACTATTATCGTCATTACAAACGCTTAAAAAAAGAAAGTGCCGACTTAAAAGTGGCTGGGAAGAAAAGTGAAGCGTTAAATTGCAGTATTCAAGCAGAAAAACAGTTAGCCAATGCAGAAAAAATCATTACACAGTGTGCGCATTCGTATTTTCGGGAAGTGAACGAAGGGAAAGACGGTGGATTCTGGACAAAAGCCTGTCGGAATCTATTTGTGAGTGTGGGTATGGCATTAGCTGACCAAGAATATGAGGAAGAAGAAACCAGCAAAGTCAATCCGTACACGATTTATACGGTAGTAAATGAAATGCAGAAACGACGAATCAAAGAAGGATCACACGAATTTTTGAAACGCTATGTAGAAGAGCCTGACGAAGTGCAACGGTTATTAGCGGAATATGATGGAAAGAGTGAATTGGACGTCTTTTTCGGGGAATTGCCAAGAACACACCCTGCGAAACGTTTTTATGATGCGATTATGGCCTCAGCGCCTGCACATGTCACCTTAGGAAACATCATTACCCACTTTGACGGGGACTTGCAACCTTTTCTTATGTCATTGAACGCTAAAATGACGGCCATTGATGATGGCTTTGATATGGAAAAAATCGGCTTTGACAGAGAGCAGCCTACAGCTGTGTTTATTGTTTTAAGTGATGCGGATACCTCAAACAATCAACTGGGTGTGATGTATTTGGAACAAATTTACCAGGTGTTGATTAATCGTTGTAACTTAGAAGATGAATCACAATGTTACCGAGATGTACATTTTATCTACGAAGAAGGCGGAAATCTGGGTGTAGCGATTAATGATTTAGCTCGTAAATGGACCGCCGGGTTAAGTCGTCACTTATTTTCACATTTAGTCTTACAAGATATTCAACAGCTTTCTTCGTTATATGATGAAGATACCAAAGACATTATTCTAGGAAGTACAGGGAATCTTGCCTATATTCGGACAGGATCAGATAAAACCAACAAATATATCGCTGGACGATTAGGTGAACGGTCCAATTACTCAAAAACACGCCACAAAGATCCTTTGTCTATGAAATCAACGGAAACAGAGAGTTCTGAACGGATTGATTTATTGGCATCGTACGAATTAGAACGCTTACGTGAAGGAGAATCGGTCATTCTGAGAATTAATAAACACCGGGACTTAGAAGGAAATCCAATTTATCAATACCCTATTCTTAATACGTATGAAAATGATACCAACTTGATTCCTTTTTATGAGTATCGAAAAATGGAAAAAGTCAAATGGGAAGAAGTTCCCGTGAACAATCAATTCATGGAAGTAGAATTAGAGGAATTGAATTGGTTATTAGAACCAGAAAGTAGTCAACGACAACCAAAAGAAATGGTACCCCCGATTCCTAATTACAAAAAACCAGCAGTACGGGTACAAGAAACCAAAGTGGCTACGGCTGAAGAAGTAGCGGCTCTGAAAGAAGAACAAACACAACTTTCAACGAAAAAATATCAAAAACAAGCAAAGATATTAGAACAGCTGTATCACAAGCAGTTAGAACGACCGGTAAAAGAGATTCTGACAGAAAAGCAACGGAAAGTGTTGTTTTCAAAAATAAAAATGGTTGGGAAAAAGGACACACAGACGTTTTCAGAACTCGAAAAAATCGCAGAAGCAGGCACATTGCTTTCGTATTTTAGCTGTCTTTTATCAAATTTCAGCGAAAGTGCAGTAAATGTGGTTATCCAACAACTGAAGGAATGGAGGCGACTGGATGAAGACGGAAGAAATTCTTAAGATTTTAGAGACGTTCTCGGATTATTTACACATCGCTGATTTTATGCGAGATGCAGGCCGGAGAGTGCTAGACCTTCTGGTCTCTTTCTTGCTATGGATTGTCGATGGCTTAACGGGTGTGATGAGTGAAATGTTGGACTTTTTAGGGTTTTACAATGACAATTCTATGCAAGGGAAAGGCAGTCTGCTAGACACATTAATTAGTTTTAAAGCCTTTGGCGTAGGGCTAGCAATACTTGCTGTCGGATTGGTATTGATATTAGGAAAATCGAATCAGACAAGAGACATTCCAATGAATGTCTTGTTATTACTCCTAATGTCCTTAATGTTACCCAATATCATGCGAGATGGGTTGAAAATCATCAATGCGACGGTTGGAGACTTGGATACCAAACAAGAAAGCATTGGATTTTCAACATTCAAAGAAAACTTAACGGATATTTATTTGTTAGCAGATGGAGAGTGGAAAACCACAGATCCGAAAATAAAAAACAATTTAATAGATAGAAAAGGCTTTGATATAAATGAACGGATCACTGACCCGGGTGATGTAAAAAATGGGGAAGTCCTCAAATATAAACTTGTCAATAAGAAAAGCGAAGAAGGAAAAGAGGTTGAGGAGCTTGATGAAGGCGGGGGCGGTGT
>JAAAKD020111760.1:0-11250 GCA_010014825.2 Danaus melanippus | reverse complement strand
CTTCTGCGTTCTTGTTGTCTACCAACTGCTTACGATACCCTTGATACACACTTAGCAGCTGAGAATTGCTCGAAGACAGTCTAGAAAGCATGTTGCTGCTGGCGTCCGCATAAATCTTGGCTTTTTCTTCTTCTGTCGCAGTTTCTGCGACTTCGATTTGTTTGTTATAGGTGTCAATGATTTCTTTTTTGCGCTGTTGCGTGGTTTCTACAAGAGATAAGGTCGTTTGGAAATACTTGCGCATTCCTTCCGTTCCGCCATTTTCTTCGGAGAACGCTTCAGTCAAAGCTCCTGCAGTTTCACTTAGCTTTTGACTGTACTGTTCGCTGGCTTGGCCCATTTCATCCATCCCTTGGATGGTCGTTGCCTTGACTTCTTCTGTGGCTTTGCCAAGTTCCTTCATGGATCCAACTGTCTTTATGACCGCTGAATCTGTTCCTAAGCGCTTGTAGCTATCAATGACGTCTCCAATATCGTCTTTGATACCATCAAAGGCTTCCCCAGCACCTTTCCAATCTCCGCTAAAGGCTTTTGCGACCATGCTTGCAGATTTTCCAAGGATCATAAATCCTTTCACGACCGCCATGATATTCGTTACAATCACTCGAAAGGAATCGACGAGTCCTGCAAAAGCTACGACCACCGTTCCAATTAACAAAGCGCCAATAAATTTAAACGCTGTGCCCATACTTTTCAGTGCTGGGATAAGTGGCTCAATAGTTGGTTTAAGGGACTTCAAGCTATCAACAATGCCACCAAAAGCCGTTTTAGTAAACCCTTGGATATTGCCAAAGTTAGACGTCCATGCAGCTGCCATAGTGGCTACCGCTGCAATCACAATCGCAAATGGACCCACTAACGCCGTCACACTACCTCCTACAGAACCTAGCGTACTGACTACTCCCGAACCACTTCCGGCCATTTTGCCAAAGGCGCCTGTCAGTTTGTTACCTACTGCGTTCGTTAATGGCGCTATCGCTTCCGAAAAAACAGTGATTTTCCCATGAATATTATCCAAAACACCCACAACCGACCCAATCGCCCGCAAAGCCATAAACCCAGCGAAGAGTTTCGGCAATAAACCGATCATTTTCGCGACTGTATCTGAGTTGTCTCGAATACTGTTCGCAAAAACGGTCATTTTATCCGTAATGCCTTGAAGTACACTCTTAAAGGTCGAAAGGACAGAGACATTATCAAAAGAACCATACAGTTCTCTTAAACTATCTTTGACTGCGATCACAGCTTCTACGATTGGGGGCTTCAGACTAGTAAACGCAGTCGTCAAAATCGATACAAACGGCGTGATAAACGCTTTTGCTCCTGAAAATGCGGTTTTCAGTCCCTCAAAAAACTTCTTGAATGTCTCTTGGTTTCCCATGATAAACCCATTGATTTTTGTAGAAGTTGACTCAATCACATTTTTTGCAGTTGTTCCTAAATTAGAAATGTGTGTCGCAATATCATTGCCTGTCAACACTTTAGAAGTCTCATTGAATTGATCAATGGCGGTTGCCAGCCCTTTTTTTACCCGATTCCCTAAATTGGTAAAGGCTGTGCCAATACCACCTGTTGCCGTCTTTGCTACTTCCGCAAATCCTCCAACGCCATCGTTCAGTTCTAGAAATTTATCATTCAACTGCTGAATCGTGATCTCGCCACTTTTTAATTTTTCGTACAGCTCCGTTGTATTTCCGCTGGTTATTCCGAATGCCTTCGCTGTATTTTGTAGCGCATAAGGCATTGTCTCTTGCATAGTCCGCCACGATTGCATATCAACTTTTCCTGCTGCTAACATTTGATTGTATTGTTGCAACCCTCGGCTAGCATCTGCGCCACTTGCCCCGCTTGCTAGAAAAGCATTGTTCAAGGCGATCGCTGATCGACTCGCTTTTGTGATATCGCCACCCAACACAGGAAATAAACCTTGAGCGACCTTAGCTACATCATCTAGCGCTGTCGGTAAACCGTCAATACTGTCTGACATGTAGTTAAGGGCTTCGCTACTCTTGCTAGTTTCCACCCCCATGTTCTTCATAACTTTTGGGAAATTATTCAAAGTGTCAAAACGTGAGACGGCCCCTCCAAAGTTTTTCATGACGGTTGTGGTCGCCATTCCTGCTAGCTTAATCAGACCGATTGCTCCAGCAATCGATTTCATGCTGCCAATCACACTTGGTGCTTTTTCTTTAAACCCAGAGGATTGCCCAGAAAGTTTAGAAAGAGCATTCGAGGCTTTGCCAAACGTACTGCTAAAGTTCGCATCTCGCGCCTGCAAAATGGCCGTCACGCTCATGTTATTCGCCACGTAGCTTCCTCCTTTCTGAAAGTTTTTTCTTTGCTTGGTTCAAGGCTTGGCTATAAGTTGTTTTATCCTCGTTGACAAACTGCCATTTATTTTCCATTTTTGTTTTGTCAAACAGATCAACCACTTGATTATAAAGATATTTGTCACCTTTTTTATTCGTTGCTGTAAAATTGCGTGCTGCTAACCCTTGAACATAGGCGAATTCATGCAAGTCTAATTCTCGATAACGATACGCGTCCATTCTTTGGTAGTATTCTTCCATACTCATCCAATCGATCTCTTTTTTTGTAAGTGTTGGATAATAGCGCCATAGATTCCGCACACATTCGTTATACGTTACGCTTGAACGATTTTCTCCATTTCCTTGTCTACTTGCGCTTGAACTTTCTCCGCTAGCGTGATCATCGGCTTGACTTTCTTGGCTAACAGCGGTGCTGATGCCAAGTATGTCGGAAAATTTTCGAATAATTCTTCAACTGTCGCCTCTTGTTCAAACCATTCTTCAATCTCTTTGTCGGATAAAGCTTCTTGCGTTGCTAAACTTGCTTTGATCACCGTAAGTAACGCGTAAGGGTCTCCATCTAAAAGACCACCTATGATTTCTGAGTACACTTCATTGTTACGTTCTAATTGATTTGGAAGTACCCCAATTTCCTTTAAGAACCGCAAGCCAAAATTCAAGGCATACTTTTCTCCGCGGATTGTAATCGTTGCTTTCGTTGCTTTTGCCATCTTCATTTCCTCCTAAAAATAAAAGGCCACCCGTAGGCAGCCTTTGTCATCAATTATGATACTGTGATTTGTACTGTTTTTCCGTCAGACAAAGTTGCTGTCCCACCTGTGATTACGCCAGCTTCATCCTTAGTGAATGCGATAGCTGAAACAGATGCGCCAGTTTCTCCTTTAGCACCTGAGGCACCCTTATCGCCTTTGTCTCCTTTGTCGCCTTTTTCCCCTGAAGGACCTGTTTCTGCAGCTTTGTCTGCACGTTCTTCTAAATCATTTAACAATGCCGCTGTAATTACATCATCTTTTTTCCATTCGTGTGCCATTTTCTTTGCTCCTATCTATGTTTATCTTCTTGGACTCCTTAACCGACGAAATCATTATCGACCCGTCCGCCATCGGCTAGGGCTCTTTTGGGGTATCATCATCTGTATTACTTGGTGCCAATTTGGGCACATAAACCTCAATTGACTTTTCACCTTTCGCATCAACCACTGTGTCGTAGTAAAGTTGAGCCAATTCTTGTTCGTCTTGTGGAACGGTTGCCCAAATCTTGCCAATCTGACCTTGAATATTCAACGTCGTCGAGACGCTTGCATTATTTTCGACTTCCGCAGCCAATGGGAATGTGTTTAACAAACCGACACCCGTATGCGCGAAGAAATGACCTGGGTCTTCGTCCGTTGCCTCTCCGTCTTTTCGTTTCTCCAGATTAATGCGCCAAAACTCGACTAATTTGTTGTTTTCATAGGCATATTCCAACATATCCACAACATTTGCGTCTGAAGCCAAAAATTCAAATTCAATGCTCTCATTTGACGCACCTGTCGATTTGATCATTCCTGTTTTTGTCGCCGTTTCTTCTGTATTACGCTCACGGTTTAAAGTATGACTGATTTCAAAAGCGAGTTGTTCCGCCGCTTTGGTTGGTCGCTCCTCTTTCAATCGAAAGAACAAGACCACTCGTTTTCCTTCTAATACTTGTACTTCTTTTTCTGCCATTGCTTGTTTCCTCCTTATGCAAATTCTAGCGTCATGTCTAATACACCATGGACTAACGGCTGTGAGTCCGTGTTATCGAACATGATGGTGACTTGTGATTGTTGTTCATGCCAACGAAAGTGGGCGGTCTTGCCAAAAGTTGCCACCTCCGCAAATAATTGATTGACCATTTCTTGGCACTCTTTCCGATTTTTATGCCGATGAAACACATGGATCACGATATTAATCGTTCCCCTGCGCTTTGTCTTGGTTAGTTGGTCTTGTTGGATCTGTTCACCGACAAAAACAAATGGATAACTCGTCCCTTTGTCGGGTAAGTAATCATAAACGTCATAACCTAGTTCTCTAGTTAACTGAAACACTTTCTCATATAACTCTTGATACGGATTGATCATTGTACTAACCGCCTTAAATCTTGTTGGAATGCTTCTGACTGAACATTGAACGCCTTCTTCACGTAAAACCGACCGTACATATAGCGTGTGCCGTATTCCACGTACGCCGCATAGTTTGTGGTAAAGCGGATACCTCCACTCAATCCGTCGCGGTTCATAAAGATTTCCATGGAACGCTTGAGCGTTGCAGTGTCTACCGGAACATTACGCTGCTCCTTTTGCGCCATCATCGCTACATTCGCACGCACAATACTTTTTACTTCTTCGAGTTTGGTCGATTTTTGCAAAGTAGCGATCAATTCCTTGTCCCCTTTGAAAGTAATGCCTACCTTTGCCATTATCGCCACTCCTCTACATAAAAGGCTGTCCCTTTGCTGTGTTGTTGTCTTTGCAGTATCTGGTACTTATTACCTTCGAACAGGATATAGCCGCTTCTGTAGTCGGTAAAATGCCTTACACGAACGGTCATTCGGTCGGCTTTCATATTGCCAAAAAGCTGTAGTTGTTTTTCTGTGCCAGTTGTCGTGAGATTGGCTTGTATCTCGTCAATTAAGCGTTCTTGTTCATCCAACACTTGGATTGTTTGGTTATACCTCATTGTAAAAACACCACCCGACCACGTTTTGCGTCTACCAAATACTTTTCGATGATATCAATGTATTGAGCAAAGTCACTTGTCGGATAGCTGATGCTTTCCCCTTCTTGCGAATACGACTGCATCCCTTCGTTTCCGATTCGGTTGAACCGTGCACAGATGACATCTGAAAGAATAAACTCCAATGAAACAGGGACAGTTTCTTGACCCAACAAAGCCAAGAGCTGCCCTTTTGTATTCTTTTCCAAAATGCCTAAAAGCGTATCTTGCTTCTCGTTCTTAATACCTAGTAGGATTTTTACTTCTTCTATCATCGACAGCCACCTACCCTACTAGATTAGTTCCGACTTTTGCGGAACCTACACGTGCTGTCTTATTCACTGGGGGGAGTCGGTTTCTTCTTGCTGGTATTGGCTACTGCGTCTGGATCAGTGGAGTTCACTTTATCTGTTCCTGGCATGGTTTCAAATACCCCTTGATCTGTTGGCACGTTTAGACCGGCAAAGGCTTCGTCTTTTACTACCAGGCAACCCACGTACATGGTTACACGCAATGCCTGCATGTTTTGTTCAAACAAGTTAACGGGTGTGCCATCTTCATTTGTGATTGTAGACAATTGCGCAGAATCTGAAATGGCATACGTCATCCCTTGTGGAATCCCAAAACGTAGGTAATTGAAATCTCCAGCAATTAATGCTCCTTTAGGGAAATGTTCTGATTTGAAATCGACAGCTAGCGTCCCGTCAATCGTATTATTGGAACGGTCAAACAAGGATAACGCAACGCCGTTTTCTGTTTTGATCGCTGCTCGTAATGCTGTTCTGTTTTGCGTCTTAGAGACAAATGCATTCGGCTCAATATCATTTTCATACAAGGCGTCAACTACGCTCAGCACATTGTCATAGCTAATGTCACCTGTTTGGTTCGTTCCTGCATCCGCAATTGAGCGTGCTAGCGATTGTTTAAACGGATTATTGTAGCCCAGTAACACCGCTTCATCAAATTTCTTGTAGAAAGCTTCGGCGATATAGGGTTTCATGAACTCGAAAAACCGAGGCATCCCCCATGTTAGGTATTCATTTGAAACAGGAATGATAACTGCTAACTCTTCTGCGGTCATTTCCACTGTTTTGAATTCTGATTTTGCTGTCGGAATCTTTTGTGTTTCGTTTACCCAGTAGGCCCCGCCACCTTTGACAAACATTTGAAATTTCTTTTTCAATCCGTCCATTGGTTCGATTTTTCCTAACTGCATAACTTTTGAATTTTGAATCACTTCTTGTTGGATCAAGGTTTGATAGTTTTCCGGAATTTCTCCGTTTGGTTTTTGTAAGACTGTTACATTGTTTGGATCAAAAATTTGTGTCATCGTTCATTCTCCTATTCTTTGATTTGTCTATTTTGATTTGCAAAAGCAATGATATCCTCTTGTTCAGATAGCTTTGTTCCGATATTCGTCTGCCCATCACGAGGCGATGCTTGCCGTGCCAATTCTCTCACACGTTCATTTACTAAATCGTTGATCGTAGCAGACAAGGTATTGATTCGCTGCTGCGTTTGTTCGACATCTTCTGACAAAACTAAGTCAGTCAGCGTTGAGGGGAGTCCCTTTTCTTTTAATTCTTTGTCCGCTTGAAGTTTGTATTCCTGCATTTGAATCTCTTTTTCTCTTGCATCCAAGGCCTCTTGGCGATCTTTTAGTTCTGTTGCTTTGCGCTCCGCCTCACTCATTCGGGCTAGTTTAGCTGCCTTTTGTTCCCGTTCTTCCAAGCGTTTTTCATAATCCGCTTCTAGCTTGGCTTGACTTGTTTCCAAAGCTTTCGCTAACTTTTTGTCCATGTAGCTGTCTAGCTCCGACTGCGTATCAAATACAATCTTCTCTGCGACTTCTTCCGTTGGTTTTTGGATTTCCTCAACATTTTGTGCCTCTTCTGTCATTGTATTGCCCTCCTGTTAGCCCATGCACGCCCGCTTGATAACATACAAAAAAGCCCCATACACGATCTCTTTGACCCCGTACACGACTTTGGTGTAAATTGATTCAGCTACCAACTAAAGACCCACACACGCTTGTAGTTTGTGTTGTACGCTCGTTCTTTAACGCCTGCGAGCACTAGAAAGGCAAACAAATAGCACTCAACCCGTGGCTGGGTGCTACTCGATGATTTCGATTGATTTGATTTCATTAGGATAAAATTCATAAATAGACCCGCTATTTTTATCGTTTATTGAGATTTGCTCTCCTAGATCGTCGTTATCACCACTGGTCGTAAAAAATGCTTTGCCATTATATTGAGTATCATCAACATCAATCAATAAAACATTTTTTTGATTATACTGTTTTATATCCATTTTATCCTCCCCTTTAATGGTAAGTTGGAATTACGTGCAATCGGCTTTTTGTAGAATAGTGAATAGTAAAACCATTTACGACATTTCCAGTAAAGACATCAATTCCAAGATTAATATCATTGGGTAAATCAATCAATTCTTTCATGGTTCTTCCTTTTCTGTTCTTTTTAACAATCCCCGTCCCCGCATACTGATCAAACAACGCTTGAACGTCCACGCTATCATAGAAGTAACTCTTGTCTTTGCCACGAGTCGATTCCATATGTGGTGCTTGCTTTTCAGGGTTGATTTTAGATCCCCAACGGCCATCTTTCAGCCGCTTTTTGACATAATAATTGTCTTTTAGACGTTCCCACTCTGCACCTTCAGTATATCGCATCTCGGCGAAACGTTCCATGCTTGGCATACCTGTTTTCCCAATCACTTTACTGAATTTAGAATAGTCCCGTCTGAGTGCTTTTCTTTCAGCCGCTGCTTCTTTTTGCTCCTTCGCTTCACGTAAATAGGCCAAATGTTCTTTCATACGCTCGTCTGTGTACTCTTTGCCCATGATTCGCTCGTACTCCGCCGTGTCGATCGCTGGGGCTATGCTACACCGACAATTCGGGTGCATCGGGTACATGTTACGTCCTACTTCCTGTTTGCCTAATTCAAATGTTTTACCATCTAACGCCCGACAGATAGAACATGCTCTTGGTTCTGCAATGTACAGATACTTCTCAAAACCTGACTGCTTGTAGCTATCTGTCTGGACTGCTCCTTGCACTCTGGCTGCTTCTGTCACCAACAAGCGCAACGCTTCGTTTCTTGACACACCAAAGCGTTCTCGGACTTCTGCCACTAGTGTATTCGGATGAACACCCTGCAGGATCAGACGATTGACTGTTGTGTTGATCAGTTGTCTCGCGTTATCATTATTTCCCCACAACCGTTGCGAAAATGTGGCGTTGTGAAACGAAGTATTCACGATCTTTTCCACTCGCTTAGGATCATACGAAACACTCTCACCTAAAATACCCGCTTGTCTCTGATACTCACTGACAGCGGTGGTACTTAGTTGCTCTGCGTAAATTGGTTCTAACTGATCACTCAGCCTATCCATTTCCAATGCAATCGTGGCTTTAAGTAATTCTAAACGATTCACGCGCATTTTCAGATTATAAATTCTCAACTCGAAGTTGGCTTTACTCGAAAAATCTCTGGACTGGACATATTTCTTTGCTTTGGCATTGAACGCTTGAACGTCTGTTTTGTCCGCTAATTTCATCAGCTCATCCATCGTTACCAGTTCTTTTTTCATGTAATTGGCATAGTTTCGAAGAATTTCCGTCTCAATTTCACGAAACGCACGTTCATACGCTGCGACAATTTTTTCTTCGATTGGTTTTTGCTGCTTCTTTAGCTGTTCTAAGTGTTTGTACTCCCTATTTTTCCAGTACGTGTAACTGTTCACTGGCTACACATCCTGTTCTGTGTTCACATCTTCAACAGCTTCTGATGGCAATCGTAAGCCTGTCTGTGGTCGTTCTCGTTGTTCTTCTTCCACTCGCTCAAGCTCTTTTGCTGGATCATCGATAAAAGAAGCCAAGCCTAGCTTTGTTACGTTTGATACAGGTGTCCCACTCGCTGTAAGCATCGACAACTCTTCACTGACGGCTCTTGGCAAGTTAGGAATAAAGGTGACTGTCAGTGCATCTAGCTTCGCTGTCGATTCTTTCAGTGTGTGCTTTAGGTTGAACAAGAGACGATATCTACGTATGAGTGCCTTCTTGAAGGAGCGTTGTGTTGCACTGATGGCTTGCTCAAACCCAAATAATTTATATTTCATAGCCTCTCCACTCGAGTTTCCACTAAAATTCTGATCCGTCATGTCTGGTACGTTGGACAAGCTAAAGATATCTTTACGCAAACGTTCTTTATAGGCTTCTGCTTTTTGAACATCTAATGCTGGACTAATGTATTTCGCATCTAGGTTCGTTTGTTTTCCTGTTCGATCTTGTCCACTTTGCAAACCGAGAATATTGTACGTCTTAATTTGCTTCATCATATCATCGGCCTTTAGCCCATTCGTTAGAAAGTCACCGCTGATGACCAACAATGAATTGATCGTATCTGTTAAGCTGTTCGCCGTGTCACTCGTTGCCTGGTCATACGCATCGATCAAGCTAAGCAAGTCCTCATAATCGCCCATCCGAAACCGATTATTGGCATATTCTGTGATCGGCACTTCTTGATAAAAATGAGACTGCTCATTTTCGATTGTTAACTTCATACTCGCAAACGTTGTCTTCTCACAAGTGAAAATTCGATCCTCCGTATAAAGGGTCACCTTTACTTCGTCGTCTTTTTCCAACGTTCCCGCGGTATATCTGATCGCCATGATTGGCTTGCGGTCAATTGTTGTGTCGTAAATAACAAATGTCTCAAACACGTTTGCTAACGCTACTGCATTGGTATCATCTTCTCTACGGTACTGAATATCATAGGCTCTGCCGTATTTCGAAACGTCTAACATGAGCTCTGTGTTTAGGGCATCAATCTCATTGTCACTATCAAATCTGCCTATCCCCTCATTCATCTCGTCTTCATCAGAAACCACTTTGATCGGATTGCCTGTGATATAGCCCGTTTTGAATTGAGTAATGATTTTTGCGAAATTATGAGCGATCCGATGGTCAGATTTATTTGCATCTAAACGTCTCTTAGCAGTGAATAGGGCGGTGTTCCTCCCTTTGTAATACTCATCTAACACTTGAAGTCTGGGTGCTTGTTGCTCGTGGTGATGTTGAATGATTTTCGCAACAATTGAAAGATGGTCTAACAAATAGTCTGCGCTGTCATAGCGATAATGAATATTGCTCGCTACTGGGAATAGCACGCCTCCAGCTGTAAGCTGATTCTTACTATTCCAATCATCTAGATCGCGTTCGAATTCATTTACTTTTAGTAGTTTGTCTGTCATACTTTCATCCTCTCTTTCGGTCATAACTTTACAGTTTTGACTAGATTTTTGAGTCGTTGCTGTATCACCGTTTTCATAAGGTCAAAACTTAAGGTCAAAACAATGAACGTAATTTCCCTAAATCACCTAAGCTCATTTGTTCTTGCGAGTGATCCAAGTAATCGTTATAGATGGCGTAGCGCAAGGAGTCCATACAATCGTCATTTTGTTTGATTGGTTGTCCTGTCTTTTCATCCCATACGTACTTATAGATTTCTGCTTTGAATTGCGGACATGCCTCATAGTTCACGCTAAAGCGATTATTATGCATCAGGCTACTGAGATACTCAATCCCGTTTAGAACACTCTTATTGGCATTCTGGGCATTGATTCCAGCGACTCTCAAGTCATAGATATGTTCACTATTGGCTGTGTCACAATAAAAGGGGATGGTTTTGCCAAAACGTTGCCGAATATCCTTCGCAACTTGTATCCAATGCGTGATTGATTTACCACTGGATGCGTGTTCTTCTATCAGCGTGTACTTGCCATTTGAGTACCCGCAAACAGTGAATACTGTCGCATGATTGAATCCCCAGTCCACACCAACAAAAAAACGCTCATAGCTTTTGCTATAAACGTCAGTATCTGCCATCGTCTCTTTGTCAAACATCGAATAAACAGCTCCCTGTCCTGAGACCCATAGACCAAGAACTGACCTATCGTAGAACATACCGACATTTGATCTCTTCTGCATTTCGACATAAGACTTTGGCAAGAATATATTATCTTCTAATACAAATTGATGAGCAACAAACATATTTCCATCAGCTGTATCTACAAATTGTTTTTTCAACCAATGCTCGGGGTGGTCTGGATTGGTGTCACAGATTATTCTAGCATCATCATACCCACGACAACGGTCTCTAAT
>JAAAKD020111748.1:0-11253 GCA_010014825.2 Danaus melanippus | reverse complement strand
TAATTGCCTTATTCGTGCCCGAAACTAAAGGGAAGACAATTACTGAGATTCAAATTGCATTAGGCAACAAGAAAATTGAGGCTGAGGTTGGGAATAAGCAAATTGATATTTCACCTCTGTAAATAAAGTTATAATTACGAGTATAAGATTTATGAAGTGAAAACTTTATGGTGATAGGTACTTTGTTTAAGTATTCTAGATGCATTTTTTATGAATATTTCATGGCCTATATTGTTACTTACTTTTATGTTTAAAAATAGTTTTCTATCAACGATAAAAGGATGAGTTGCTATGTACTAGTTTACTATATAATAAAACTAAGAACCACACTTTGTTGAAATTGATAAATTATTTTTTTATGTAGACATGTAAATATGTATGAAATAAATTGGTGGTAAAATTAGATGCTTTTAAACTATCGAAATAAAAGTGGGTTTACTTATTTTATAATTTTTTACTCTCTATACCTATAATCATTTATTTTGTATCCCAAGTTTTCCTTGATTCTTTTGATTATGGTTGCGGCATTCTGAAAAAAAAAATTTAGGTACCTTTAGAACTACATCACCAACTACCTAAAAGACTAATTTCTAAATATGGGCTATCCCAGATTCAAAATTCATCCCCAAATTCAACTTGTACCTTACAAACCATATATAGCGAGCAATAAATCGAAGAAAAAAATATACAAATTAACTTATATTCTAAAATAATATACATACCTACACTATTAAGTACCGAAAAATTTTTTTCGTGAGCAGTAACACATTATATTAATGGTCTTTACAAAACCGAATTTCTAAAAGAAACATTGTTTCAACCAAAAATTAAAACGACATTTTTTTGTATTTATACTGTCTTGAATAGAAAATTCCATCTGTTGGTAAATGGTTAAGGTGTTACAAATGTGTTGTAAGCCTTTTTTTGTCACCTGTTCAATTGAACCGAAACACCTGTTCAATTGAATTCGTTTATATAAAATAGCTAATATTGTATAAAAAGTCAGTGGTGGCCTAGTGGTTAAGAGACCCGCCTCTCATGCATGAGGGCGCGGGTTCGATCCCGGCAAGTACCAATGTGATTTTTCCGAGTCATATGTACTTTCTAAGGGTATTTAGACATCACTGATTAATGCATTCCCAAAAAGAGGGTTGATGCCAGGCAGGCGGCCGGTCGTAAAAACAATTAGCCAAAACTATTCGCAACATGTAAGGCAGATCCTGGCTAAAGCTGGGAAATTGCCAGGTAGAATAAGAAGAAGCTAATATTGTATATCTCAAGAACAACTTGAACATTACAAATTTTAATCACGTGTGGACGGAATAACAGCGATACATACACAGTCGAATGATAAGATCAATCCAGATAGCATGAATGAGATCCCTGCTTCTAGCAACTGAAAAACTAAAATGAATATAAAATCGTAACAGTGAAAGATTTCTATAAATACCCAGGTAATACTGATAAGTCACAGGGCGCCAGGAAAGTACTATAAGGCGGATGAGTCATTATCTTGACACCTACCATAGTCAAACATCCAACAGTCCGTTTTTCGGAGTGCGCTGAATTGAAGTCGTGGTGGAGGAAGATCCTACTTCTAGAGCACTGCTGTTGAATTTCTTTCAAGACAACAGACAAACAACAATTATCCAGCTCCAGCAAAAAATATCCAGATTTCATCACCCGCGACGATGACAAATACAGGATTATAGTCACCGCCGTTGAGCGTATCTAACATTTCGCGACACCAGTCCATGCGAAGGTGTTTCTGGTCGTCGGTTAAAGTATGAGGAAACCATTTGGTACAAGCTTCCTGACGCCTATATGTTCTTATAATATTTTTTTAATTTGACACATATCAATGTCTATGTCTAGGTAAGTTTCTCATCTTTTTTATGATGTGTCACACAGCACTGACGTTATCTTCAGTAGTCGTTTTTAAAGAACGTCCGTCACGCCAATTAATTATCATTGAGATTGCTACATCCACTTTTAAACTCTTTAAACCAAGGGTAAATTGTGGCACGAGAGGGGACTACATTAGGAAAAGGTGATCGTAGCCTACCATAGCTTTAATGTTCAGTAATCGTTGACCGAAATTTTCTCGCTTTAGTTTCATTTTCACTGTTAATAAGTTTTAGTTTTGCCGCCAATTCACATAAAATTACATACGAATGCAATATACTACATTAGGTTATCAAAGAGTTTTTTTTTTTACTAATTAAGTATACAAAACTTTATTTCATTTACAATGTAGCCTAATGACTGTTAAGTAAATAAATTTGACCTAAATTACTACCTTAACATATGTTCTAAGAATATGTCCAGTAACACGTACTCAGTCTTTGTTAAGGCGAAGACACTTCGTTCATGTGGTCTTAGTACGCGGTACTTATCATTTATTTGTCAATAAAAAATACTAAACTAGCTGAAACGGCCTTGTTGGTTTCAGACTTGTTACTATATTAGCGGTATCAAAGATCTGGATGGTTTCGACTTTCACGTGATGATAAAGTCTTTTTTCATGGACTTCGGCATATTTTTGTATGACTTGATCTACGACGTCCATGTTCAGATCTCGATATAGATCACAGTTACGAATGTACCAGGGTGCATTGACAATATCCCAGAGCACTTTGTTTTGGAAGCGTATTATGGATGGATATGGATACCATAAGTCCATATCCATCCATAATATCATGGATATGGATATCAATACCAGATTATATAGTAGGACTTTGTTGTGTACTGATACAGGAGAATTTTTCCTCAGCAGCCAGTACTTCTAGTAACGTATTTTTAGTACCGATCTTTTTTTCTTGACGTATGATTTCCAGAGCAGCTTGACGTGTAAAGTCTTGCCGAGGTATTAGGCTGTATTAGCGTATGGTACTTGTTTACCATTCATAAATACAGGAAAATACTGGGATCTCTTATTGGTAAAGTCAACATGAACTTACTTGCTTTCATTCAGCCTATGTGCCATTTTTTAGTCGAGGAGATTAATTAATTAATTGCTGTTTGGACTTTTTCAACGGCGTCTTCGTGCCTGTAACCTATTGCCATTTTGGCAATATCGTCGGCAATGGTTGAAATTGGATTGTTTTCCTTAACTGAGATATCACAAGAGTATAATAAGTACAAAGTTGGGCCTAATACGCTGCCTTGTGGTACCCCAGCTTTGATTGGCCTTATTTGTGAATAAGCGTTTTTTTGTCAAAGTCGAAATACCCTATTGAGTACACAAGACTCAAGAATCTCAGCAAGTTGTCGCGGTAGCATTAATTTGAGTTTGTGTATGAGTCCTTCATGGCAAACTTTATCAAAGGCTTGTGCTACATCAAAGAATATAGTAGAACAAACCTTTTTTTCCCCTACTCCTTTTTCTTTAAAGTTAGTTATTCTGTGTACCTGATCAATTGTTGAATGCTTTTCTCTAACTGGTTTTAGTCTTTTTAGCAATAGTTTCTCTACTACTGTTTTCAATAACTGGTTTTAGTCTTTTTAGCAATAGTTTCTTGAATAATTTTGACATAATTGGTAATAGAGAAATTGGTTTATATGACGCTGATTGATGTAGTGGTTTTCCAGGTTATGGTATCATAACATTTTAGTCAAAAAGCAGCATTTAATTAAGTTGTCAGTTTACAAACGCTGTACGATTAAAATTTTTCAAAATTTCACCGGTCATAACGTCGTAGCGAGGTATGTTTTTCTTTGAATTGATTTGGTTCTTAATCATATTCGAAACGTCCTTTGGTGTAACAAACTCAAACGAAATGTAACGAACATATTTTGGCAGTTGTACAGTGCATGTTAGTTTAGCAGCGTTCGATGGTTCGACGTTGGGTTGAAATATATGTTCCAAGTGTTAGGAAAACCTTTCAGCTTTTTTCTGGTTATCTTTGGGTCATTTTTCGTCTTCTTCTCTTATGGGAGGAATTTCTATAATATGTTTTTTCATGTTCTTAATTGCTTTCCATAGCTTGTTATCTGATTTAGAATCTGTGTTTAGCTTTTGTAAGTATTTATATTATGAAGCTCGGTTTCTTTGTGAGGGCAGCGGGTTAGATGCCATCTTCTACTCTGCCCTCATTTTTATGTTATAAGATTTATAATAAACAGTTTAACTGACCCTCATTTTCTTTTTTTGGTGTATTTTGCTAAGATTCCTGCTGTACATTTACTATAAATTGCCTAATTTCTAAGTCCAATTGTTCAGTCATTTTCAACGGAACTCTTAATTCTATTCTATTTTCTATCTCTAATCTAAAACTAGCTGTGTGCTTGTTAACTAAGATCAGTCGTTTCTCATTACGCATTCGTCTGCATAATGTCAGTAGTATGGGAGAATACAGTACAAGTCTTTTATATTAATCTTATTACTGGGTATGTTTTTGCCAGTGGCGTGCACAGAGATCCTGAGTAGGGTATGCAGAATATGTTTGAGAAATAAAATAAATCATCCTCTAAAACATTGATAATAATGAGATCTTTACCAAGTATTCATTTAAATGAAACTAATATTTTCAGATTACTACACATAATTTATTATTTTTAAAGGGCAGACGAGATGTCCTCCGTGATCACGGTTTTTAAAGTAATCCGAAAATATTAGTTCCATTTAAACATTGATAATATTCGCGCATTATATTACAGTAGTCCGATCAGAACGAACATCTATATATTTTATGAATCAACTACGTCTGAGCCAGGAAAAAATCTCAAAACGATTACAATCTGTTCATCACAGCTTTATAAAAGTTATTTAAATCGGAATATCCAGTGGAGATCCAAACATTATTATTATTTGAAAACAACAAACAAAGAAAACAAAATAACTTATTTGTGTATACACAACCTGCTAGTTTATTATAACTATCATAATACTATTTATTAAAACGAATAACATTATCTTTCTTTTAGTTCACTCTCAACTGGTCACACACTATCCCTTTGCAATTATTTTAATTTCATTATCAAACGACAATATTGAAAATCTACTCGTAATTAATTTCGATAAACACACATCACCAGCACAGAGCTCACAGCTATAACTGTTCACAACTCGTTAATAATTTAATTCACTGTTCGCTAATTAAAACTAATTCACTCGCGCTTAGAAAGACAAATGACAATATTCAATAATAACAAAATGACGAAAAAAATATACGAACAGTTTAGCGACCAATCAGAGAGCTCCGTTTCATTTGACAATTAACGGACTTTCTATATACGAGATTTTAAACAATAGAAATATGCAGTGCTTATTTTTCACTAACACATGCTTAGTTACGCACTCACATATACAAACATTCCCTCCATACAACACGAGATTTGTAGATCGTCCTTGAGTATTTTTGAATGGAAAATAAGCAGAGAGTGGTTGTGCTTATCGCCGCTCTGGCTCCATAGCGGCGCTAGTAGTAAGCAGCGGCCGATCGAAAATGTTTCGTTTTATGTACTTTATAGATGGCACTTTTAACAAATCGTGAATCACATGTAATTTTGAATGTCAGTAAACATTTGTATTTCGTAATGTATGATTAAAAGTATGTAAATAAGAATTAAATAATATAGGTTTAGTTGTTATATGCGTAGGGTATGCACTGCTTATTTGCATCTATGGTGTGCACGCCACTGGTTTTTGCAGATAAAGAAGTCTATAAAGTCTGGAATTTTATCTGGATTTGAAGGCCAGTAGGTTGGTTTCAGCTAGTAGCCATTAGCCAGTAGGTTGATACAGTTTCACAGTGTAACTCTTGTATGGCTTTGAGTAATTGGTTGTCTTTATTGTTATTTAGTCTCGATCCCCAGTGAGTATGCTTGGCATTAAAATCACCTCGTACTATTAATCTTTTTCCATGTTGACTTAGAAAACTTACAAATTCTTCTTTTATCATACTATATCTAAGTGGAGAATACAAGGTCGGTATTGTTAGAGGGTAATATTTACACTCTAGTTGTATTGCCACTGCTTTTATTTCTGGTTATTCGTTCGTGTTTTCTTCATAGTGTTGAAGATCTTCTTTTAATATTATTGCACTGCCACCATGTACACTGTTTCTTGGGTGTAGTGTATGACATACTTTATATCCTTGAAACTTAACAAAACATTGTTTAGTGAAGTGAGTTTCTGATAACAGACATATATCAATATTTTCGATATCCAGGACAACTTGAAGTTTGTGTTGATGTTTAAGTAGTCTATTAGCATTCCATGCCATAATTTTTAGCCTGTGTTTCATTTTTTATGGGATTTTTTGGTAAAGGACGGTTTGGTTACAATTTCCAGCTTTTGAAGGCTGCCATCGAAAGATGACATTAATTTGAGAATTTCATCTAACTCTACAGCCAGATTGCCATGTAGTTAGTTTAAAGTATTGTCACTTATTATTCAGTGTGTTTTAGCTGTGACTTGTGCATAGGTTTTCACTTTCTTATTATGTGTTGATAGGCGGTTCGGAGCAGCTTGTTCCAGATTACTAGCTATCGTGGCCTTGTATTTTAATAGCCGAGTCGCGGTCTCCATTCTAGGATTCGTCTGCTCCATCGGTTATCAGTCCTTCGGCAGACATGACCAGCCCATTGCCACTTCAGCGAGCTAATTTTGCGAGCTGTGTCGGTTACCTTGGTTCTTTGTCGGATGACCTCATTGCGAACTTTATCCTTCAAAGAAACTCCTAGCATAGCTCGCTCCATAGCCCGCTGTGCAACTTTAAATCTATGGACCAGTCCAACCGTCAATGTCCACGTTTCAGCACCGTAAGTCATAACAGGTAGGACGCACTGGTTGTACACTTTTGTCTTCAGACATTGCGGTATAGACGAAGAGAAAACTCGACGAAGTTTGTTAAATGCCGCCCAACCCAACTGAACCCTGCGATCGACTTCTCGCTCGAAGATGTTTCTACCGAGCTTGATTACTTGTCCTAGGTAGATATACTCCTGAACAACTTCAAGCATCGATCCTTCAACATATATCGGACCTGGCAGAATATGTTCATTGAACATGACTTTGGTTTTATCCAGGTTCATGCCAAGATCGACCCGTCGTGAGGCTTCATTAAGGCTACGCAGCATCCTGCTTAACTGTCCCAGCGACTCTGCTACTATGGCGTTGTCGTCGGCAAAGCGAAGGTGCGAGATATGCTCACCATTCACGTTTAAACCATGTCCAGCCCAGTCTAGAGTCTTAGTCTCATCCTCAAGTGCGTTGGTGAATAGCTTCGGGGATATAACATCCCCTTGTCTCACCCCCCATCGCAACTCGATGGAGTTGGTCTTATTATGCTGGAACTGGACGGTCATGGTGGCGGTGTCATATAGGCTTCTCAGCACCTCGATGTATCGCCAGTCTATACCACATCGTTGCATAGCGTCTAGAACCGCCCAAGTTTCGATTGAGTCGAAGACTTTCTCGTAATTCACAAAAGCCAGACACAGCGGCTGATTATACTCTTCAGTTTTCTGTATAATCTGCCGAACAGTATGGATGTGGTCTACGGTGCTGAAGCCTTTTCGAAACCCGGCTTGTTCTAATGGCTGGAACTCGTCGAGTTTTCTAGTGAGGCGGTTTGTGACTACTCTAGAAAACAGCCTGTATATGTGGCTCAGGAATGAGATAGGTCTGTAATTCTTCAGTAAGGTTTTGTCGCCTTTCTTGAAGAACAGAACCACCTCCGGCTCCACGCTTGTGGCGTCAAGCTTTGGTGGATGATGGAATTAAAGAGACTCGCCAGCTTTTTAAGGACTGGAGTCCTACCGGCCTTAAGGAGCTCGCTTGTAACTCCGTCATCACCTGGCACCTTGTTGTTCTTAAGCTGTCAGAGAGCTGCCTCAACCTAGCCCGGGTCGACATCCGGTATGTCTTCGGTGTAGTGGCGTGTGAGTGGGGCTCTGTGATCATCATCGCTAGGTCTCAATGGTTTAGTCATCCGTGATGCCTAGAGGTGTCTATAAAAGCTCTCGATTACCTCAATAATCTCGAACTTGGAGGTGGCGGTCCTACCTTCCTCTGTCTTCAGTTTCGCCAGATGGGGTCTACTTAATTGCTGAGCGAAGACTTTGGTGCCTCTGTTTCGCTCGATTGCAGCCGCGATATTACGAGTGCTGTAGCGTCGGAGGTCACGTCGCATTAGTTTCTTTATTTTAAGATTTAGGGACCACCTATCTGACAATGACATCTGGGCGTCTGGCGTTTCTTGCCTTTCCTACATAAGTTCGAGAGTTTCGGTCGAGAGCTTAGATTCCCTATTACGGCGATTTCCGGGAAACAACCTTCGAGACACATTCTGCAGCGTTTTGACCACTTTGTCGGTTACTTCGTCAACATTGTCCGTGGTTTCCAGCAGTGCGAAACGATTTTGAAGTTCCAACTGAAACTTTTCGGAACCTACAGCTATTTCGGGCAGCGTGGGTCTGAGAATAGGTCTCTTCATCCTAGCTCTATCGACCTTGAGATTAATATTTACAATGCCACCGACAAGTCTATGATCGCTACCGGTATTAAACCTATTGATCACAGATACGTCTCTAAATATATGCCGTTTGTCTGTGATGATAAAATCTATCTCGTTCTTCGTCACATTTTTGAGGCTTCGCCATGTCCACTTTCTCTGGGTTTTTTTCTTAAAGAAGGAATTCAATAAGAAGAGCCCCTGGAACTCTAGAAAGTTGACCAACATTTGGCCCCTGTGATTTCGGCGCCCCACACCATTGGGTCCGATTTTCATTTCACCGCGTTCTTGTACTCCCACTTTGGCATTGAAGTCTCCCATCACAACATTGTAGTGAGCCTTGCTGGTACCATGGAATGTTTTATCTATGTCTTCGTACATAGATTCGACACTCTCATCAGAGTATGTCGATGTTGGCGCATATACCTGGACCACCTTCAAGAATTACCTGTCGGTGATTTTCAGTATAAGATACGCTACCCTTGTCGACACACTACTGATTTCCACAATGCTGCTAGTGAGACATTTGTTGACCAAGAAACCGACACCGCCTTGGGAGGGTCGATCACCTTCTCTGAAGTAGAACAGGTCACCCGACTCAAGGGTTATCTGGTCCTCCCCCTGCCTTCGGACTTCTGATAATCCCACTATGTGCCAGTTTATTCTGCCTAGTTCTGCTTCGAATTCGGTGAGGTGTTGGTCCAGCTTTAGACTTTGTCCGTTGTACGTCGCCAGGGTCAATTTCTTAATATGGTGGTAGCCTACCGTAGCCCGGAGATTCTTAGCATCCCCTGTACCGCTGTTACCACGACCGCTACCTTGGTCGGGAATAGCAGTACCACCGGGAACTGGGGGCCATTTTTCGTTTTGTGATGACATTAGGAGGTTTTTGGCCTACTGATGCCACGCTGGCCAGACGGGTTGGCATTTGGTTTGGTTTCGAGTTTTCCTTCTCTAAGCAGTAGTTATATATATATTAAATTTTTATAATATATGTCGGAGAAGAAGCACTTTGTTGTTTTTTAAAAGAGTAACGTTAGCATAACTGACGTCACTATTGGCTTTCTTCATGACTGTCGTCAGGCCCTGAGACTATCTAGGGTAACCTCACAGCCAGTTTGACAAATATCTCATTTCGACGAGTTCTGATCCCTCTGACGGCTCGGGCGAGACTATATTTAGCCGGCACTCTCGCCGGCATTTATACCAACCAATACCCATTATTATTACTACACTTGCACAGCTGGCTATGCAGGCGATTATGCGGGTGATTATGCGGGTGACACCTGATAATTTCAACTACCCTCAATTATTAATTATTCAAATAGTAATCGCGCCGATATATATATTTGTACATAAGTCGTAGAAAAAGAAATAAAATAAAATAAATTACAATCAGAACTAGTACTTTAAAAAATCTACCAAAAATTATAATTATACTTAATCAGACAGAAGAACTGAACACAAGAGGTTACTATGCATGATGCACTTAAAAATTGTCATCATTGTCCTCATTGACGTCACTAACTCCAAGGTATTCATCATCATAATCGTTGAGGCTTGGACTGTGTTTACTCTCGTACGCTTCGTTATCCTTGTTCTGGACTCGGTAGTTATTAGCGGAGTACTAATGCATCCACTGCATGCATGTACTACTGCAGCTCTTCAACTTTTTTGTTGACAACCACAAAAACCATTTATCAAATCACATAATTTCACAGCCTTTTTTCTGTAAAGCAGACATAGTTTCCGAGCTCTAGAATTGAGCGATGAGAATTGATCCAAACATTAGGAGATAATCGACTGTATATGGTGTCCAGTTCCGACTTTGAAAAGAAGTTTCATGTTGGTAAAATGTATAAATGAGACAGTATGCCTCAAAGCACTTTGAATACATCCAATTTAACTTGAAAAAGTAAAAAAATATATATATATTTTATAATTTCACTAGATAATTTAATAATTTTTTATGTGTATCATTAATATTTAATTATTTAAATTGTTTAATATTATAAAAAAGTAAGTTTTTGTACAATTTTAAACAAATACGAGGAAGGCTCATGGTGGTTGCCAGGATTCAGTTTTGTCCCATACTAATCACATAAATTTGAAATATAAATTTATAGCAATTACGCACAGAGATGTATTTTGTATTTGCTAATTACCTCGTATTTACACGTATATTGATACCCCTTTATATTCCTTTTAATAAAAGAAGTCATATGTATACTGAATATGATATGACACTTAAGGAATTTCTTTTACCTTAACAAAAAATGTAAATATATCGGCGGTACCAGCAAAAAGTCAGTGGTGGCCTAAACGTTAAAAGGCCCACCTCTCATGCATGAGGGCGGGGGTTCGATCCTGGCAAGTACCAATGTGATTTTTCCGAGTCATATGTACTTTCTAAGAGTATTTAGACATCACTGATTAATGCATTCCCAAAAAAAAGAGGGTTGAAGTCAGGCAGGCGGCCGGTCGTAAAAAACAATTTGCCAAAACTATTCACAACATGTCTGGGAAATTGCCAGGTAGAAGAAGATGATCGGGTATATGACGGGTGCAACTTGAAAATAATTTGAGGCTGTCATCAATTATTATAAAAAGTTATTAGTATTCATAATCTTTGTTGAAGCCATGTATGAGGATATCACTAAAGCCATTCATGGTACGACCTCATGCTTCTACAACGTGGTCATGGGAGACTTCAACGCTAGAGTGGGAATACAGGAATGCGACGAATCGAAGATTGGACCACATGGGTTGGGGCGCAGAAATCACAGGGGGCAAA
>JAAAKD020111639.1:0-11311 GCA_010014825.2 Danaus melanippus | reverse complement strand
CTCGAAGAGAAATATCACTCTTCGAGTTTTCGCCATGGGATGAAATTGAAAATTTGTTCAGAGTTGCATAAAAAGATGAGATACAAAGTGATAATTATAACTCTGGATAAACTTTGCAACACAACCGCAATTTTTATGAATAACTGTTCAATAAGATGATTGAATAGAGAATTATTTATTTTTTCTAAGTCTTCGGAAAAAAGAATTGATGAAATTTGAGAAACTCGTATAAAATGTTCTACTGAATCATTAGAATGCTCACTTGCTAAAGCAAGCCAATCATCAACTAGGGCATTTAATGCGTAAGCCCCTGCCATAAAAGATTGAGAGTTATAAAATTGAGTTATGGCATCTACATAAACTTTATTTAGTTCAGCAATCTTATTTTGATAGAGTTCAATATCTTTCTTTCTAAGTGAGGATAAAGCAGTTTCTTGGTCTTTTTCTTTTTTTCGTTCTCTCACTATCCAAAGATAAACAGTAGGCAAAGCACCAGTTAAAGCAATAAACGCTGTTAAGCTGGTTTCCATATTTAATATTTTAAAGTTTGTTAAACAATAAAATAATATAGAGAGCGAAAGTGATATACATATCCAAGTCCAAAGTATTTTAATTGAAATTTGTTCATTTACAACAAATAATTTTTTTATGTTTGCACAAAACATTTTCAATAATTTTTTAAACCAAGCCTTAATTTTTTTTTCATAATCTCCACCTTTATTATTACTTACAAAACATAATAACATATTAAAATTATTTACACTTATAAAATCGGCTTGTTTCGGAAAAATTGTTGTTTTCCCGAAAGACAAAACTACTTTAAACCACACCATTGACACATTGTCAATTGTTAAAATTAAAAAACAACAATTGGTTGCGATTACATGGGGGTATTATGAGAAAGTAAGTTTAAGATTAAAAATTTTTCAGAATATAGGAGCACAAAGCATAAGAAACAAAAACTACAGACCACACAAGTCTGAGTTTTCGCATCAAATTAAATTAAGAAATTAGAGCACAGAAGTACTTTACAAGTAAATAGTGTACTCATAAAACAATAATTATCAAAACATTTTATTGTCAAAGATATTTGACAGTAAAAAAAATACACTACAATTATCAACAAGTATTATAATAATATCGAGGGGCTAATTTAATTTAGTCGAGAGAGTCCAAAACTATATGTGTCTATTAAGCATTATGACCCTCTATTTTAAAAAATATAAATAAAAAACAGAATTAATTCACTGTTTCAAATTACAGAAAAAGAAGATAACTTATATCTTCTTTTTTACTTATAAATTAGTTAATCTAAATGTTCTAAAAAATTAACTAACCTTAATTCATCTCTAGCTGAAAGATAGCCAATAACTCTAATAGATACTTGATTACTATCAATTTCATATGCCTGAACAGTATCAATCCACGAGCGTTTTCGGAGACCTGCTTGAATGTAATCGATAATTTCAAAATACTTACTTTGAATATATTTTGATTTGTTTTCATATTGACTAGTAATTCGAAACGTTTTAACTCTATTTCCATCTAAACTAATTACAAAAGCTGGACGAACTTTTGAACCAGTACCATCCATATACATGATTTTAGCAATGACAATTTGATGCTCAGATAAACGCATAACATTTAAACCTCGTTAATTTTCACAGAAAAATTCCTCAACATCAGCCTGATTAGAAAAATCTAGTTTTTTACTTTTCTTCTCAGAAAGAATATCTGAAATATCTTTCCTAACATTAACACGTTTGTCAGACAACCAATCACTATCTAAGCTAACCGATGAATTTGTATGAATACTCATTGGAATTTCTTGCTCATAAACAGTTTTAGTAATTAACATCCTCATAACAGTTGACACATCTAACCCTTGTTTTTCAAAAACTTTTTGGGCTTCATCTCGTAATTTTTTATCAACTCTTACTGAAATTTGAACAACATCCATAAAACATCACTCCTTTTCTCTTTCTAAATACAGAATAAAACATATGTTAACTAATGTCAAATATAATAGATTTTATAGTTATAAAATGTTATAATATAGTTAACGAATATAAAAAAGAAGGATAAAAAATGAACAAAAAAATTTTAAAACTCATTCCAGTATTTGTATTAGGAATTATCGCAATCTTTGGCTTAAGTGCTTGTTCACAAAAAGCTAAAGAACAAAGCACACAAGATATCCTCATGAGTAAAACTTGGGATGTAATAAATAAAAACAAAGAAATAATAAGACAAGAGACTTTCACTAAAAATAAAATCAAATGTACTGAAAATGGACAAGAACCAATTATTTATGAATACAACCTCACAAAAAATAATAACAAGGAAGAAATAAAAATTCAGCCAGAAAAAAATGATAATGAAGAACCAATAGAATTTGAAATAAGTAAGCATAAAGATGAAATAAGATTTAGTCCTATCGGGAAAAATGAAGAAGACACAGAAAGATTAGAACATACTCTCATCCCACACCAATAAAAAAAGAAACCCCATTCTTCACAATGAGAATGAGGTTTTATTTGCGTTTATTTTTGTTTTTAAAATAGAGCCAGCCACCAAATCCAATGATTGGGATGACCCAAAAGTAGCCTTGATGAACCAGTCCATACATGAGTTGTCGATAAGAAAAATAACGAGCCGAGCGTACCAATTCAGAGACTAAAGAAGAATGTAGAGAAGTCATTTTAATCCGCCTTAGGGAGTTCCACAGAGTCAATCAAAGTCTTACCCTCAATCACTTTGGTTTTCACAATCATTAAGTCTGGACGAATCCCCATCCCTGAGAAGTCATACTGAACGAGGCAAAGATATTCTTTGTCTTTGGTTACCCCAATTTTAACGCTTTTGAGTTCACTTTTAGCTTGTGTCGGAGAAGTCTTAGAATCTAGCGCTAAAGCCTTAATGACCGAAGGACTACACAAAGGCAGACACTGTGTTCTTTGTTCAGTGGAGTTATCATAATTATAATAGGCTTTCACAAAAGCATTCACGACTTCTAAGTCATCAGACACAGGCTCACTTGAAGAAGAAGCCTCAGTGGAAGGAAAACTTTCGGAAGTGGAAGATGAGAAAAGCGTTGAAGACTGAGAAGATTCAAGAACTGCCTTTTTGGAAGATGAATGTCCTGAAAAGACTGTAAAACCTATCCCACAGGCAATCACCACCAATACAATCATTATTTTTTTTGTCATCCATTCATCTCTCTTTCTAAGCGCTCCAATTCTCTAATGTCCCATTCAAAATATTCTGAGTGGTCAATGCCATCTTTTGGAAGGTCTGATTCATCCGCCCAATAGGCAGGTTGTCCCTTTTTAAAGGCATAACAGCCTATCCAGTTTCTACCGTCACCCTCAAAATAAGAATCACAAACGAGCCCTTGCCTTTTCAAATCCCACAAGGCAATTTCTTGCATTTTTTCTTTTTCCATTTTTTTACTCCATGACGCGATTCAAAGAAAGCCAATTCAGCTCACTTAAACTCTGCGTTTCTGAAAAGAGGCGTGAAACCTCTATACCATGTTGCTCTAAATCATCTAAGAAGTCTTTGGCATTACGAATAGAGCCATCCAAGAAGGACAAAAACTTCTCTAAACGTTCTTGAAAACGCCGTTCTATCTGACAAAGGTCAAGAACAAAATTACCAAACAATGAAATAACCCCTTTATCGAGTGAAACATACTCTAATAACATTTCCTCTAAATGTTCCCAATCTTTTTTTGAAAATTGAATGGTATATGCTCGAATCCTTTTCAACTTTCCGAGCACTTCTTGAAAATGTTCCCCCCAAACAAGCACTCGGCTCAAGGTCGTGGCTCGAGGAAGAAAGACTTCTTCTTCCAATTCGCCTAACCGTTTATCAAAGGCTAAATAATGGTCGCCCATTTTCATTTTGTTTTGTTTCATCGCTAATGCGAGTGTTTCAAGTTCCATATTCGATATCCTTTCATTTTTGCGGTGGATAGCACAAGCAAGTAATCGAGTCGTCAAAAGTTCGATTTTCATGCACCACAATTTGTGCGCCATCCCCCATTTGCTCATAGGTCGTATAGTGGTCACCCGTCACTTGGTCAATCACTCCTGTATGTCCATAAGGCCCATAAGCTTCGGGTGGTTTTTCCCAACACACAATCGCCCCACTTTTAAGTTGGTCGGCAGCCGTTGGATGGAAAACAACCGTCCAACCATGCGCCTTAAAGGCTTCCAAGTTGTCTGAACCGATGTTTTTAGCACACATCCCGTGAAGGGTGAAATGGCTCAACTGCTCACAATACCAATTTGACAAGGCATAACATTGTCCTGTCCCTACTTTGGTTCCAACTAATGGCTTGAACATTTCCATATTGCCCGAATTATCTCCACCACCAGAAAAGTAAGCCTCCCACTGAATCGCCCAATTGGTGATTTTTTCTAAGGCCGTTTGCCCATCTGAGGTATCCACCCCCTCATAATATTTTGACCAGTCTTTCGCTGACTGAACAGGGTCAGAAGCTTTAGTAGCTAACTCTTTGACCTTTTCATAGCCATGATTCAACTCAAAATCAAGCAAGGCTTCTTCATTATCTAAAGTCAAACTGGCTTCTTTAAAGGCGTCAATAAAGCCCCCTTGTGTAATTCGAGAACCGTTAACCGTATTCCCATTCCAACCTGACCATTGCGCAAGCCCTGCAACCCCTCCTGCTGGATTTTTAGCGGTCACCTCAAAAGAAGATTCTCGCTGAAAAACAGCCAGTGCCCCACAAGCCCCTTCTTTGGTTGCCCCTTGCTTTTCCGTTAGAAAAGTATAAAGTGATTGAGCCGTGACTAAGCCTTCTCCGTCAATCGGCGCTTTCCCATGAGGACTAGGACTGGGAGAACTCCCAAACAGAAGCGCACAAGAAGCCACAAAGAAAAGGCACAAAAAAAGGACAAGCACCAATGGACTTGCCCAAAGTAAAAGTTTTAATTTTAAGCCTTTAGAGAATTTCATTCATTCGGTTTCCTTTCCAATCGATTTTTGGCTTTGACCTGCGTCAAATGACGCTGAATGCGAGCTTCCTTGGCTTGAGATTGAGGTAAGCGAGGATAACGTTCTTGCTTTCGTGCGTCTTGCTTTTTCACCAATCGCTCTTTCAATTGTGCTTGTGATTTTTGACGGGCTTTCGTTTCTTGAATCAACGGATTTTTAGCTAAACGTTGCTCATGTTTTGTAAGTTTTTCTTTCTGTCTGACTTCCTTTTCTTTCATGCGTTCTCGGTACACAGGGTCTTGTTTCATCCGTCGCTCTTGTAAGGGATTCAATTTTTTATTTGCCAACTGTGAAACTTTTTTCTCATCTTTTTGTTTCAACTTTTCAAGTTGTGCTTTTTTACGCTCTGAAACAAATGTCTGAGGCTTCAAATTTAAACGAGCGCCATTGGCCTTTTTCTGAGGTGCAGTTGGATGCTGTAATTGTTCCGAGTCTACAGAAGGTTGTATTAAGCGCTCTTGTTTGCGTGTCTGACGAGCAAAAGGAGACATTCGGTCTTTCATTAGCCCAACGCCCGCTCTGGCATACTGAACAGGGGCTCTTTGTCCTGTCCATTTTGCCCCTTTCACCGTTTGGCGAACCGTTCGTTTAGCCGTGCGTCTGGCTTGATTGATATGTTTATTAAAGTCTTTTGAAAAAGCAGACATTTCAAAGATTTTACCGAACTTATGTCGTTGTTTAAAGAGAATGACATAGACAATCAATTTAAGTAAGACGAGGAAAAAGTAATTGGTAATGCCTAAACTGGCAAAGGTGGACGTAATCAAGCCGTCTAACAAAAGAAAGAGGGTTGCGCCCGCAGATAAGAAAGTCGCCATGAGTAAAGCCCCAAACAGTTCTTTACAAAGGTTAAAAAGCGCATTCTCAAAAGGCGGAAAGAACATCAAAAGACAAGCAAAAACAGCTAAGAAGAGGAGAAGTAAAACCAACACTTCTAAAGCAAAAGCCCCTAAGGTAAAGCCAATCATAACACAGCCATAAAAGAACGCATTGAGATTCGCCCCAAGGACGGTAAAGAAACGCTCGCCAAAGGGACAACCGCCCCCTTTAAAAGCATTAATATGGTCATCATTCCAAGGTTTAGGAGGATTAATAAGCTCATGAGTATCACCACAATATTTTGCTAAGTCTCCTTTCCCCACTTCTGGGTCATGATGTTCTAAAAGGGTCTGACTATACTTTTGGGCTTGTTCAGGACTATCAAAGTTGACCGCATTAAAGGGTTGCACTAAAAGTAAATCTTTATCGGCGTCACCGTCTAAATTAGTCGCAATCGAATTGCCTTTATTATCGGTCAATTGAGGCAAGCATTTCTGTATAATTTCTGTGTTCATCCCTTGAAGCCCTTGAGATATATCTTTAACCATTGTGGGCGCAAAGGAGAAGAAACAAACCGCGGACAAAAAAGCAATCCCGACTTTCGTAATCGCCGAAGCCACATGCCCTTTATGAAGTGCCATAATCAAGTAGAAAAGAATAGGTACCGCAATCAAATACAAAAAGTTAGGATTAGCTAGTGCCGTTTGATACATATTTTTACCAGCACTCGTGATATTATCCGCCCACGTCCCAATTAAATCTTGCGCCACTAATTTCTCATGAAGCATGTGTTCAAAGTCGTAAATCATTTGAACCGGTGTAAAGAACGCTTGAAGAATGCCACCCATCATACTATTCATGACCGTTTGAATATCCATCTTTCCGCCTGAATAGGTATAAGGGGTGTAGGCCGAGGTTGGAATATCCTTGGCAAAAGCAACGAGAGGCGTCGACACCACGACTGTAGATAGGGCGCTCACCACTCCTTTAATCACTTTTATTTTTTTCATTCCACTCCTTTCTAAATTTCATTATCAGTCGCCACTAACTCAGACTCGACGGTTTGGAGCAGTGGAAAAATCCCTTCGTGTGTACATTCCACGGACATGCGAGCCGTTTTCCCAAAGATATCTAAAACAATACATTGACCAAGCGTACAGTTTTTGAACCATTGACGAGAAGCCTCTGTGACAGGAATGCCCATAAACTCAAGGGTTTCTTTGATTTTATTTGGCGTATTAAAGGCATAAATTTTACCAAAGGTAGTATCATCATCCTCAGTCACTAAATCATTAATGGACTGCGTAATCAAGGCTAAGATATTATTTTCTGAACGCCCGACTCGTTTCATCCGTTTTAAAACTTGTTGCCCGACAGGCGTGGTTTTAAAGAACCAAGCCTCATCAAAGAACTCAATGGTTTCTTTCTTGTCCTTCGAGCCAAACTCAATGCAGAAATAACCAAGGGCATACATGACCACTAATGATTTTTTCTGTGCTCGTGTAGGGGTCATTCCTGTGTTGGGTAAGTCCAAGCCTTTAATTTCAAGAATGGTAATCCGTCGGTCAAGTTGAACAGACGACGCTGAACCATCCGAAAAGGCGAGGGCAAGCATAGAGTCATTAGACATGGATAAAAGATACTTGGCCGTTTTACTCACCCCTTTGTCTTCGTCGTCAATTAGGTAACGAAAAACATCTTTCATCCCGACTTTTTCGCCCCTATCTCGTTTTTGAATAAACAAATCCAAAGCGGGTTTGAAAGCACCGAAAAAATCTAAATTGTCATTTTGCTCTGAGTTAATCAACTGTGCCACCATGCTTTCGGCAAGGTCTGCACAATCGGCTGATTTTTTACAAAAGTTAAAGGGGTCTAAGGCACCGTAATTCTTTTTGTCATTCGGGTCAAGGGTCACAAAGTTAATGGTATCAATGTATTTCACGACATTTGGAAAGACTTTCCGTTTCAAATAATCCGCTCGTACTCGCTCAAACTGACGACGCATTTCTGCTTTCGGGTCAATATAAAGGACACGGCTCTTAATGAGTGAGGAATCAATGAAAATACGCTTGGCAAGAACTGACTTTCCACCCCCAGTATCGCCCACAATTCCGATATGTGGGTTATTGGTCACTTTCCCTTTGACTTCTTGCTTGTTAGCTAAGAAAGGATTAGATAAGACCAAGCTATTAGACGACGCTAAGGCTTGTTTAATTTCCCCTCGCCATGACCCCATTTGATGGTCAATTCGTCCTAAAAGAAAGCCGATATCCTCACCTAAACGGGAGTCCACAAAGAACAAGTGCTCACAAAAGGACTCTATCGTACAGATTTGCTTAAAATTCTTATGCCCCAGTACCTTATCTTGACAAGGAAAATTCTCAAAAAACAAAGAAGCTTGAGCGGTTGGAGCTTCGCCCAGCTGAATGTTATATTGCGAACAAAATTCCATCAATTGACTGACGCGATGATTCAGTGTTTCAAGGTCTTGAGAAAAAGGAGTGAGCACCAAGAAATAAGAAATAATATTTTGTTTAGCGTCGACCGCTCGTTTTACATCATCTGCCAGCACTTTCGCCTCAACCAGTGAATTTTTTTGCCCAGAATCTGCTTCATCTGCCTCATTCATGGCATTTTTGAAACGTTTATTGGCACGATTGGTTTGTCCGCTAATGGACATGGCACCCTTTGTCGGTTCAAAATAAGCTTTCACCGAAACGTCAATGGGAAAAGTAAAGGACTTAAGTTGCTCTAAAAAGTGAAGTTTGGCAAAATTATTTGGGAAAGTTACCACTGGAAGATTTTCAGAATAAGCCGTACTTAAATTATTTTGTATCGTCACAATTCCTGAATGGATATCAACAGGACGGTCAAAATTCACCACGGAATTCATGACCTTTGCGACTTCTTCACTTTTTTTAATGGTCAATCCACGCAGATAAGGATGAAGCACCACAAAGATAGACTCAGAACGGCTTAAAGGAACAGGAGAAAGATAAGACAAATTAAAAGCTAAATCTTGCGCCATCGCTACATAAGGCTCATACCAATTCGTCGGATAAGCCAGAGAACGTGCAAAGAATTGTCCGACACTCCTTTTTAAATCATCCACCCCAGCTTCAACGCTGGCCTTAAGGTCAGAGGAAACTTTCGAACTTCTTAGAGGAACAACGAGATAGTGCTTATACTGAAACTGATACTCAAATTCTGACTCGAGGTTTGATAAAACCGTATTACAAATCTCAATGGCTAAATCTTGCGTATCCGTCGCAAAGTCTTTTGACAATTTCTCAAACAGCGGAAATAAATTCAAATCCACCGCATAACGATAAGTTTCAAAGTTTTTGTTTACCACCAACTTGTTTAGGGCGCCAGACGTATAATCTTTAAATTGTTCCCGTCCTTCCTCATCAATCTGAGAAAGCATGGCAGAGGGAATTTCAAATAGGGCATAGACAGACCTGTCCTCCATCAACACCAAATTATCATGGAAATCAATGTAACGATTTTTAACCCCACAACTCTTTTTATTCGTCTTTTTCAAACGATACCCCCTCTATTCCATCTGGATAAAACTTTCCGGCATAATACAGTCCTTTTTTATGTTTTTCAAAACGAAAATACTGCATAACAAACTGCCAAACCGCTTTAAAAATACTTTGACCTTCAATTCTTAAATCACTCAAGTGTTTCGCACAAAGATAAGCAACCACGCCATCAATCAAGACATCTCGTAAGCCCCAAGGCAGAAAACCAATCAAGCGATTCACACCTAAAAACATCACTCCATAAGCCACTGCCCCATAAACAAAGAAAGAAAAGCGGAGAGGCTCATCAAGGACAATGTAATCTGAAATCTTTTGAATCCAAAAGGGTTGTTCAAAGACAGTTTTGTAGTTAAAGCCCTTCGTAGAGCCAACCTTTTCATTCTCCATTGCCTTAACCTCCCATTACTTTTTGTGCAATGCTTGCAATGCCACTTAAGACATGTGTTGGCCCTGTTCCAAAGCACCAAATGACACCTCCGATTAATAAAACGCCAACCATTTTACCCCAAGCCTGATTTTTTGCTTCCTTAATCATCAAGCCTAAAACAACAAAGATAATGAACCATTGTCCGACATTTGACCAAGCCCAAGACCATAAAGTACCAAAATTTCCCATGATAAAACCTCTTTTCTATTTGTTCGTTTAATTTGTTTGTTTGTCATAATTTGCTGGAATATGAAACTTAAAATCCGTCGCAAAATAAGACGATTTGTTTTTTTGAATGGTGAAACTCATATTCTGAGGATATTCCCCCAAATCAGATTTAAATACAGCCGAAACATAAGCTTTATAAGAGCCATCCGACTGTTTCTGATAATAGGAATAGCCAAGTTTTTCGAAAGTTTCATAGTTATTAAACTGTAAGCCCTGACTCACATTATCCAAAAGACTTTGGTTAGTGGTATAAGCTTTAAACAGTCCCGTCACAAACTCATCTAATTCTTTATGAACGCCTTCACTTAATTGGTCAGGGGCTGTTAAAGCAACAGAGTCAACTTTCTTTTCATCCGCAAACATATCCTTGACTTGACTAAAGACAGGCACATCCACCACAACAAAACCAGAGCCGATTGCTTCATAATCTATGGTCATCTCACAAGATTGAATTGTCCCATCGGCGATGGAATAATTCACCCGATAGACTGCTTCATGGTCAGTCAAAGAAAGTAAATTTGAAGACTCAAAATGACTATCTCCTCGTTGAAAATTTCCAGAGAGAAAAGTCAAACTTTTACCATAAAACGGTGCTAATTGCTTTTGGTAATCCTCGATAGACATCGAAGCTGGAGAAGTGAAAAAGGTTTTCACATAGTCATCTAAAAAGACTTTAGCTCGGTAATGAGCATCCGCTTGTGAATGGGTCACACTTTGAGCTTCTGAAATAACCCGTGTCGTTGGTTGATAGTGCGAGAGCACTAGTCCGATGGTTAAAGCGTTAGAGGCCACTAAAACAAGCACCACTCCTCTCAATATCCAAGAAACGGTATTTGGCGCCATGCTCTTTTTCTGGTAAGGATTAAAGTATTGTGGAACCGAAAGCACTTCCTCAACAGGCTTTTCTGCTTTCTGTTTTTTGGCTTTTTTAGGCTTAGGCTTCAAAGTAAAAAGCGAAGGCAAATGAAAGCCTCGCTTTGTTTTTTCTGGACGCCAATGTTGTGCCTCTTCTTTTGGAGCACTCGATTCAAACTTCTTTTCACTCCGCTTTTTAATGGACGCTGGTGAAGGCTTAGAAACCATTTTTACTTTCGGTTTAGTCTTTGCCTTGTTCTTGGGTTTTGGTGGACAAAAGAATTTCTTTAATTGTTTGACTTCCCCCTCTGTCAACAATTTTGAAGTATTTTTAGCGGGACTGCCAAGCTCTTGCGCTTTTTTCAACATCACTTTTCGCTCAATTTTCAATTCATCCGCTAACTGATAAATT
>JAAAKD020111582.1:0-36137 GCA_010014825.2 Danaus melanippus | reverse complement strand
TGTAATTGCCAAACACTACGAAACACCAGACTCAGTAGAAACCAGCCAGAAAGGCAGCAATGATTTCGTGACTAACGTCGATAAAGCCGCTGAAGCGATTATTATCGAAACTATTCGCAAATCTTACCCTCAGCACACCATCATCACCGAAGAAAGCGGTGAGCACGCTGGTGAAGATCAGGATGTTCAATGGGTTATCGATCCACTGGATGGCACCACCAACTTCGTAAAACGTCTGCCGCACTTCGCGGTTTCCATCGCAGTACGCATTAAAGGCCGTACTGAAGTCGCCGTTGTTTACGATCCAATGCGTAACGAACTGTTCACCGCAACTCGCGGCCAGGGCGCACAGCTGAACGGCTACCGTCTGCGTGGCAGCACCGCCCGCGATCTGGACGGCACCATCATCGCTACCGGTTTCCCGTTCAAAGCGAAACAGCACGCCGCTTCTTACATGAAAATTCTTGGCAAGATGTTCACCGAGTGCGCTGACTTCCGCCGCACGGGTTCTGCTGCGCTGGATCTGGCTTACGTTGCCGCTGCGCGCGTTGACGGTTACTTCGAAATCGGCCTGAAACCATGGGATTTCGCCGCAGGCGAGCTGATTGCTCGTGAAGCTGGCGCACTGGTTTGCGACTTCACCGGCGGTCATAACTACCTGGCGACCGGTAACATCGTTGCAGGCAACCCGCGCGTAGTGAAAGCCATGCTGGCGAACATGCGTGACGAACTGAGCGACGCGCTGAAGCGTTAATCTGCTGTGGTGCCGGATGCGACGCTCTCGCGTCTTATCCGGCCAATAATTCATACCATACCGCTCTCTAACCTAAAACGGTCTTATCCCCCGCCCCACCGGCATCGCGCTCATCCACATCACTACCGCAGCAGCAATCAGCACCGCACCACCGACTAACGCCAGCGTCGTCCAGCCAATCTGTCGCCATAGCACAGGCGCTTTATGCCCGCTAAGTCTTACCGCCAGCGAGCGGGAACTGTGCACCAGCAGAGCCAGTGACGTAATCGTCAAAGAGGTTCCTGCCGCCATCGCCAGCGCCGACGCCATGCCCCAGCTAAAAACGCCAACCACTTTACTAAACAGTAAGACCATGATTGCCCCCGAGCATGGACGCATTCCCATTGATAAAACGATCATCAGCCGGGCGCGCCAGTCATCACCGCTTTGCAGCTGTTCAGGATCGGGCAAGTGCTGATGTCCACAGCCGCAACCTTCGTGATGCACATGATGCGGCGTGAAGGCGGTGAATTTCGGGCGACGCAGCAGCTGGCGCAATTTCTTCAGCGCACGGACGCACAATAAAACGCCCAACACGCCAACCAGCGCATAACTCCCTTTCTCCAGCCAGAAACTACTCATATGTAACTGTCGCGCAGGCAACTGCAAGACGGTGAGCACGATAACGACCAGACCAATAGCGACCAGTCCTTGTAATAAAGACGAGGCCAGCGTCAGGCCGATACTTGATTTGAGTTTCGAGGGATGCGTTGCAAGCCAGGTGGTAATAACGACTTTTCCATGCCCCGGCCCCAGCGCATGCAGGACGCCGTAGAGAAAACTAAACAGCAGCAGCGATCCCCCAGCCTGGGCCGGCCTGGCGGCAACCGCTTTGAGCAAACCGCTCATCTGCTGATTAACGTCGCGCTGCCAGACGATACTTTGCATCATCACCTGCGGCCAGGTCTGCCATAGCCACAGCACGCCGCCTGCTGCCAGCAGTAAAAACACCGCCAGCGGCCATAGCATGAGCCAGCGACGTCTGGCTGCACGTTGTTGAGAAACTACTGACATTGCAGCGTTACCGTCTGTGCAAACTGTTTACCCAACTCCATATCCTCCGGCGGTGCATCTTCTTTATCCAGCGACTGCGCAAAGCTCAGCGTTTGTTCATTCGGCGTCGGCGTATGTACTGAAATACGGCATTTCTGGCTTATGACATGTCCCAGCCTGGCGTCGCTGTCTTTGTCATAACTCATATCAACGTAGTAGGTCGGGTCGAAGGTTGAAATGGTATATTTTTGTCCACTCAGCGGCTGAGCTTCAGCCAACGGCAGAACGAACGTCAGCACCGCCTGGTGTTCCTCACGCTCCATACCATATTCCGTCGGCCTGTTTTTAAACTTTACCTTTTGCCCGTCGTGCCACACTTCGGTGAAATAGTGCTGACCGAGAACGTTGGCCATCACTTCCGCCGCCAGTTTTTTCCAGATCTCATCACCAGGTTTGGCATTCCCCGCATCATAAAGCAGATCCGCCGAGGTAATTTCATCCATCGTCCAGCGCATTTTAAGCGCGACGAACCGATCATTCGCGCTCACTATCTCGGTTTTCAGATGGATAAAGCTGTGGGGATGCGCGCCTGCGCCAAAGGACAGGAGAGCGAGAAACAACGTGACAATGATACGTTTAACGCCTTGCATGAGTTCTCCACGGAAAAAATCGACACCGCCACAAATAATGAAGCTGGGTTTGGCGAAAGAGTGTTGAGGATACCATTGAACGAAAAAATGTTGAGTCCCTTTTCCGGTATCGATTCAGTTCTCAATTTCGATAATTTCTTCTTCGACAAATCCCGTCCAACTACCTTATCGGGGTCACGACTTAAGTTAAATGATAATAAAATGTTAATTTATAGTTTCATTTTAATATTTTGTTAACACCGAATTTGAATAACTGAATGTAAAACCATACAAAATTAATTCAAATTTAACCATTTGATTTCTAAATATTAACAATAATGGGCGTAGATCACATTCAGAAAACTCATGATTCATTCCCTCTTCCATTCGTTGTTAACTTCACGGCGTGACATGTCCTGCCCCCTACGAAAGGTACAACTATGAAATTCAAACTCGCATTACTCAGTGCAACCCTGGTTTCTGCATGCATGTTGTCCGGCACGTCCTTTGCGGCGGAAAAATATGAAATTGCTGTGGTTGCCAAGGTCACCGGGATTCCGTGGTTTAACCGGATGGAAACCGGCGTTAATGAAGCAGCAAAAAAACTGGATGTGAATGCTTATCAGACCGTGCCTTCCACGCCGGATCCAGCGCAACAGGTGAAAGTCATTGAGGATCTGATCGCCAAAAACGTCAATGCGATCATCGTGGTACCGAATGATGCCAAGGTTCTTGAGCCGGTACTAAAAAAAGCACGCGATAAAGGCATCGTGGTGCTGACGCACGAATCCCCGGATGAGCAAATTGGCCAGTGGGATATCGAAACCATCGACAGTGAAAAATACGCCCAGGCCAACGTCGATGAGTTAGCGAAAAACATGGGTGGTAAGGGCGGGTACGCTATCTATGTCGGTTCGCTGACGGTGCCGCTGCATAACGCGTGGGCGGATTATGCAATTAAGTACCAGAAAGAAAAATATCCGGAAATGTTCGAGGTCACTTCACGTCTGCCGGTCGCGGAAAGCATCGATAAATCCTACGCCACGACGCTGGACCTGATGAAAACCTATCCGCAGATGAAAGGCATTATTGGCTTCGGCTCGCTGGGTCCAATCGGTGCGGGTCAGGCTGTGCAGAAAAAACGCGCCAAAGATAAAGTCGCCGTCGTCGGGATCGCTATGCCAGCACAGGCTGCGCCTTACCTGATGCGTGGTGATATCAAAAAAGCGCTGCTGTGGGATCCAAAAGATGCGGGCTACGCGCTGGTCACGGTTGCCGATCAGCTGTTACAGGGTAAAGCAGTGAACGCCGATCTGAGTATTGATGGTTTAGGGAAAGCCGATATCGACACGGAGAAGAAAGTGATCCGCTTTAACAAGATCCTCGAAGTCACCAAAGACAACGCACAATCACTTGGTTTCTAAGGCTTTAGCCGACACCAGGGAACCTTAACGCCGGCCGTCTGGTCGGCGCTATCAACCAAATTAACACTCAGCGTCCACCTGGACGCTCGCAGGGGTATTGTCCATGACAGACACCACCGCATTTATCACTCTTGAGAATATCAGCAAACAATTCCCGGGCGTGCTGGCGCTGGATAACGTGAATCTGACGCTGAGAAAAGGCGAAGTTCACTGTCTGGCGGGTCAAAACGGCTGTGGTAAAAGCACCATTATTAAAGTGATCTCCGGGGTTTATCATCCGGAAAAAGGCGCGCAGATTTTACTCGACGGCAAATTGTTCCATCACCTGACGCCGCAGCTCTCCTCCCATTATGGAATTCAGGTTATTTATCAGGACCTGTCGTTGTTTCCCAACTTTAGCGTCGCGGAAAATATCGCCGTCAACCGCTATCTGCCCGGGGGCGATATCTGGGTACGTCGTGGCGCCATGAAACAGCAGGCACTGGCAGCCATGAAGCGTATCGGGGTGAACATTGATCCCGATAAAAAAGTTGAAAAACTCTCGATTGCTGACCGCCAGCTGGTCGCCATTTGCCGGGCGATTGCCGCCGATGCGCGTCTGGTGATTATGGACGAGCCCACCGCCTCGCTAACCCGTCAGGAGGTTAATGGCCTGCTGCGGGTTGTTAACGAACTGAAAGCTGCCGGAATTTGCGTCGTGTTTGTCAGCCATCGTCTGGATGAGGTGATGGAAGTGGCAGACCGCATCAGCGTGATGCGCGACGGCAAACTGGTAGGCACTTACCCTGCCAGCGATCTCGACAGCCACGAGCTGGCCTTCCTGATGACCGGACAACGCTTTCACTACAGTCCACTGCCACAAAGGCCCACAATTGAGCAAGAACCTCTGCTGGAGCTGCGCAATCTGAGCCGCAGAGGCAAATACCAAAACATTAATCTGTCGCTGCACGGCGGCGAGATTGTCTCCATTGTTGGTTTGCTGGGAGCCGGGCGCACCGAGCTTTGTCTGAGCCTGTTTGGCATGACCCACCCGGAAAGCGGCGAGATTCGTATTAACGGCCAGCCGGTTACTCTGCGCAATAACCATGACGCCATCAAACACGGGATCGGCTATGTCTCCGAAGATCGTCTGACACAGGGGCTGATCATGGAGCAGTCGATCTATGACAACACCATCGTCACTGTGTTTGATCAACTGCATACCGGCAGCGGCCTGCTCGATCATCGTAAAGCGCAAAAGCTGGTCGCCGACTTGATCCGCGAACTGAATATCAAAGTGTCCGATCCGCACCTGCCGGTCAAAACCCTTTCCGGCGGTAATGCCCAGCGTATCGCCATTGCCAAATGGGTGGCGACCAATCCCCGCATCCTGATCCTCGACTCCCCTACCGTAGGCGTGGATATCGCCAACAAAGAGGGAATTTACCAGATAGCCCGCGATCTGGCGGAACAAGGTATGGCGGTGCTGATGATTTGCGATGAAATCCCGGAAGCGTATTACAACAGCCACCGCGTGCTGGTGATGCGTCGCGGCAGGCTGGTGGCGGAATTTAATCCTCATCAATGCCGTGAAGAGGAGATTGCTGAAGTTGTCGAGGTAATCAATGAATAAGATGCATCTCTCCCGATTAATCGGGCAACACGAATTCTGGCTGGGCCTGCTGGTCGTAGCCCTGGCCGTTGGGCTGAGTATCAGCACCGATGAGTTCTTGTCTTTGGGGAATCTGACGGATGTGGCCACCAGCTACGCGATTCTCGGCATCCTTGCCTGTGGGCTGTTTGTGGTGCTGATTTCCGACGGGATCGACATCTCATTTCCGGCGATGACCGCGATAGCCCAATATGCAATGGCCAGTTGGGTTATCGGCCACGGCGGCAACTTCGCGCTGGCGTTAATCATCGCCATTGCGGTAGGTCTGCTGCTTGGACTGATTAACGGCTTCCTGGTCTACTGGCTGCGCGTTCCGGCAATCATCATTACCATCGCCACGCTGAACGTCTACTACGGTCTGCTGGTTTACGCCACTAAAGGTACCTGGCTGTACGGCTTCCCGGACTGGTTTATGAACGGCATTAACTGGTTCTCGTTCACCGCGGCGGATGGCTACGACTACGGTCTGACCCTGCCCCTGCTGTGCCTGGCTGCGGTGATCATCTTTACTGCCGTGCTAATGAACTATACCCGACTTGGCCGTCAGGTTTACGCCATGGGCGGCAACCGCTACGCGGCCTCACGCCTGGGGCTGAATCTGCTGAAGTTGCATTTCTACGTCTATGGCTACATGGGCATTCTGGCAGGCGTTGCCGCCGTGGTTCAGGCGCAAATTACCCAGTCAGTTGCACCCAATTCGCTGCTCGGCTTTGAGCTGACGGTTCTGGCGGCGGTAGTGCTCGGTGGAACCAGCATGAGCGGCGGACGCGGTACGTTGACCGGAACCCTGCTCGGCGTGGTTCTGCTGGCCTTCTTACAAAATGGGCTGACGCTGCTCAGCGTCTCTTCTTACTGGCACACCGTGTTTAGCGGCGCCATTATCCTGGTCAGCATTAGCGCCACGGCCTGGAACGAAAAACGCAAACTGGCAAGGGAGCTTTGAGATGAAAACAATCGCCAGATTTTTACCCGGTGATGCCATCATTCGTCTGCAATGCGTCATTATAGTGGTCGTCGCTTTAGTCTTCTCGGCCCTGCTCGGCAGCCGTTTTTTCAGCGTCGCTAACTTCCAGTCGATCGGCTCGCAACTGCCAATCCTCGGCATGCTGGCCCTCGGGATGGGCATGACTATGCTGACCGGCGGCATTAACCTGTCGATTATTGCCGGGGCAAATGCCTGCTCGCTGGTGATGGCGGCGATAATTGTCACCCATCCGGATAACCCGCTGTTTCTGGTGCTGGCGCTACTGGCAGGCGCAGCCGTGGCGGTGGCTATCGGCACGCTCAACGGCGCTTTAATTGCCTGGGTCGGCGTCTCGCCTATTCTCGCCACGCTCGGCACGATGACGCTTATCTCCGGGCTGAATATTCTGCTTTCCAACGGGACGGTGATTTCCGGCTTCCCGACCGCCATTCAATACCTTGGTAACGCCACAATTGCCGGTATTCCGGTGGCGCTACTGCTCTTTTTCCTGGTGGCAATCCTGCTGTGGGTACTGCTGGAGCACACCACGCTTGGACGCAGCCTGTATCTCGTCGGTTCCAATGAACAGGCAACCCGCTACAGCGGCGTGAATACCGTACGGGTGCAAATTTCCGTGTACGTGAATTCCGCCCTGCTCGGCTGGGTCGCCGCCATTCTGATGATGGCAAAATTCAACTCGGCAAAAGCCGGATACGGGGAATCCTACCTGCTGGTCACCATCCTCGCTTCCGTGCTCGGCGGAATCAATCCGGATGGCGGCTTCGGGCGCATTGTCGGCCTGGTGCTGGCGCTGATTGTGCTGCAAATGCTGGAAAGCGGCCTTAACTTGCTGGGGGTCAGCAGCTATCTGACGATGGCGCTGTGGGGCGCGGTGCTGATCCTCTTTATCGCATTACAGAATCGTAAAGCCTGATTTCAGGAGAAAAAATTATGGCAAGTTACTTTATTGGTGTGGATGTCGGAACCGGAAGCGCCCGTGCTGGCGTGTTTGATCTCAACGGCAGAATGGTCGGTCAGGCCAGTCGGGCCATCGAGATTTACCGTCCGCAGGCCGATTTTGTTGAGCAGTCTTCCGATAACATCTGGCAGGCGGTGTGTAACGCGGTTCGCGATGCGATTAACCAGTCAGATATCAACCCAATCCAGGTGAAAGGTCTGGGCTTTGACGCGACCTGTTCACTGGTGGTGCTGGATAAAGAAGGCAAGCCGCTGACCATCAGTCCGTCCGGGCGCAGCGAACAGAACATCATAGTGTGGATGGATCACCGCGCCATTACCCAGGCCGAACGCATCAACGCCATGCATCATCGCGTGTTGGACTACGTTGGCGGTATTATCTCCCCAGAAATGCAAACGCCCAAGCTGCTGTGGCTGAAGCAGCATATGCCCAATACCTGGGCTAATGCGGGCTACTATTTTGACCTGCCCGATTTCCTGACCTGGCGCGCAACGGGCGATGACACGCGTTCACTGTGCTCGACGGTGTGTAAATGGACCTATATGGGCCATGAAGACAAATGGGATGCCAGCTATTTCCGCCAGATTGGTCTGGAAGATCTGCTGGAGCACGATGCGGCCAAAATTGGTCGCTACGTGAGAACCATGGGCGAACCGCTCGGTCACGGGCTGTCAGCACGCGCCGCCAGCGAAATGGGGCTGATTCCGGGGACCGCAGTCAGCGTTTCGATCATCGATGCCCACGCCGGTACGCTCGGCACGCTCGGGGCAAGCGGCGTTTCCGGCGAGGTGGCGGATTTTGACCGTCGTGTCGCGCTGATTGGCGGCACTTCCACCGGACACATGGCGATTTCCAAAGAGCCGCGTTTTATCGGCGGCGTCTGGGGTCCTTACTACTCAGCGGTGCTGCCGGAATACTGGCTCAACGAAAGCGGGCAGTCGGCTACCGGGGCGTTAATCGACCACGTTATACAGTCGCATCCTTGCTACGAAACTTTGCTGGCGCAAGCTAAGTCTCAGGGGCAGACCATTTATGAAGTACTGAATGTGCTACTGCGTAAAATGGCCGGTGAGCCGGAAGATATCGCATTTCTAACCCGCGACATGCACATCCTGCCCTATTTCCACGGCAACCGTTCACCGCGCGCCAACCCAACGCTCACGGGAGCAATCACCGGACTGAAGCTGTCGCGTACGCCGGAGGATATGGCCCTACAGTACCTTGCGACCATCCAGGCTATTGCGCTCGGAACCCGTCATATCATTGAAACGATGAATCAAAGCGGCTACACCATCGATACGATTATGGCCAGCGGCGGCGGGACGAAAAACCCGATCTTCGTTCAGGAACATGCCAACGCCACCGGCTGCGCGATGCTGCTGCCTGAAGAGAGCGAAGCCATGCTGCTGGGTGGAGCCATGATGGGAACTATCGCCGCGGGCGTATTCGATACCTTCCCGGAAGCGATGTCAGCGATGAGCCGGATTGGTAAAACGGTTACCCCGCAGACTAATCGCATTAAGCAGTACTACGATCGCAAATATCGGGTATTCCACGAGATGTATCAGGATCATATGAAATACCGCCAGTTGATGCAGGAGGACGCATGAGTAACTCCTGGTCCCAGGCCACCGGCGTATTTCAGCTCTATAGCGATGCCCTGGCGGGTCTGGGGCAGCATCTGACTGAACCTGTCTGGCAATCGCTGATGGCGGAGCTGCGCGGTTGCCGGGGCAAAATCGTCGTCACCGGCGTCGGTACCTCCGGCATTGCGGCGCGTAAAGTCGCGCATATGCTTGCGTGCGTGGAACGTCCCGCGATTTACCTCAACGCGACGGACGCGGCGCATGGCGATCTCGGTTTTTTACGCGCCGACGACCTGGTCATTATGCTGTCGCGCGGGGGTAATTCAGACGAACTCACCCGGCTGCTGCCCGGGCTGGCAGCGAGAAATGTGCCAATCCTGAGCGTGACTGAAAACGCCGATTCAGCCATTGCCAACGCGTCGAGGCTGGTGATTTCCACCGGCGTCCAGCGTGAGGCCGACCCGCTGAACATGTTAGCCACCACCTCTACTGGTGCTGGCTATCTTTGACGCCGCCTGCGCCTGTCTGATGAGTGAAAGCGGCTACTCAAAGGAGACGCTGCTGGCGGTGCATCCCGGCGGCGATGTGGGATTAACGCTTAGCCGTGGGCAGGCGTGATGGAGAACATGTAATTCCGGCTCAGGGTTCCGTTCACCTCAGCGCTCTGACTTTCAGCTATATCCTTTTTGCTGTTCAAACATGTTCAAATAAAAATACAGATGGTCAGGCGTGGCTGGTCCGGCTGAAAATTGCCAACGTGTTTCCGTAAGGCCGGGAGAGCCAGCATGGATGCTGGCTCAGGGCGCGCTTTACAGGGACGTTACATCGCGCCCGGCCCGGTAGCCTGGAGGAATAAGCGGAGGGAACCGCGGAGCGGCAATTTTCCCGCTGGGAGCCGGGATTGTTAAGGGTGCGGCGATAGCACCCTTAACACGTTCACTGGCGTTCAGTGTACAGAAAAGCGATGAACATGAGGTGAACGGAACCTTTCTCTAAAAAAGCATATTCATTATGCTCCGCCAACCTATGTTGATGCTGAAGCGTTAACATAACGTCATTGCGCAAAATGCCGGTTTTTTTATATCTAAACAAAAGATAAAACAGTGAAAAAGCGGATTAACGCGCTGCGTTCCACTACCGCTATCTGTTCCGCACGTTAAAAATTCTGTGACGCTCTCCAGCATTCCTGGTGGAAAGCATTCCATTCTCAAAATCTATGAGCAAACTTTAGCTATTCTTATCAAACATACTCACGGGAGGCCCTACAGATGATGTCAACGCTTGCTCCACCATCTGTACTTTCCGTTCCCCAGCGCCGTTGCCAGGTGCTGCTGACCCTTTTCCTGCCGGGACAAATCGCGACTGCGCAAACCTTCAGCAGCCTCAACGGCGTGGATGATGCCACTGTTCAGGAAGATATTATTGGCGCAGGGCTTGAAATCCAGCGCTATCATCGACTCGCCATTACCACCGCGCTCAATGGCGGCTATGCGATCGAAGGGACCCCGCTAAATCAGCGTCTGTGTCTGTTGCAGTGGCTGCGCCGCGGTCTGCGGATCTGCCCAACTTTTATCGCTCAGCATTTCACGCCCACTTTAAAAATGGCGCTAAAACAACAAGGTATCGCACGTACGCTGTATGACGACACCAATCTGCATGCGCTCATTAATCTGTGTTCCCGCCGCTTGCAGAAGCCGTTTGAGTGCCGTGACATCCAGTTCCTGCGCCTGTATTTACAATATTGCCTGCTGCAGCATAATGCGGGGAACACGCCGGAGTTTAATCCGCTCCAGCAACGCTGGGCGCAATCCTGCGCGGAGTACGCTCTGGCTGAGGAGATTGCCCGTCACTGGCAACGTCACGTCATGCAGAGTGCGCCGCTGGGCGAATCGCTGTTTATGGCGTTGTTGTTCTCAATGATCCGCATCCCCGACCCGATTCGCGATAATCACCAGCAGGATCGCCGCCTGCGCCTTGCTATTGCACGGCTGGTGCTGCGTTTTCGCGAATACGGCAATGTGCGCTTCAGCGATGAGCAAGGGCTGAACGATCAGCTGTATATTCATCTTGCTCAGGCACTTAACCGCAGCATGTTTGCTATCGGCATTGATAACACGTTGCCGGAGGAGTTCAGCCGACTTTATCCCCGGTTAGTTCGAACTACCCGCGAGGCGATACACGGTTTCGAAGCGGAATACGATGTCCAGTTTTCAGAAGAAGAGATCGGCCTGGTCGCCGTTATTTTCGGCGCCTGGCTGATGCAGGAAAAGGATTTGCACGAAAAGCAGATTATCCTGCTGACCGGTAGTAACGAACAACTTGAAGCGCATATAGAGCAACAGCTGCGCGAACTGACGCTGCTGCCGCTCAACGTAAAACATATGCCGATGCAGGACTTTCAAAAAGAGGGTTCGCCGCGCGGTGTAACGCTGATTATTACGCCGTACACCACGCCGCTGCCGCTGTTTTCACCCCCATTGATTCATGCGGATCTGGCGCTTACGCCGCATCAGCAGCAGCAGATCCGCAAAATCCTCGAGTCATAACGTCGCAGGCTGCGCCACTACTTTCGGGCGCAGAACGATTGCCGGGAGCGCCACCAGCGCCATCACCCAGAACACGCCGCTGCCCAGATTCTGGTACAAATAACCCGCGAATACGGTCATGATGGCGATACTGCCGCCCATCGCCACCGCGGAATACACCGCCTGCAAACGAATCACTTCGCTCCCCTGGCGTGCCGCGATATAGCGCATTGCCGCCAGGTGGCAGACAGTAAAGGTTCCACAATGGAGGATTTGCACCACGATAAGCCACGGCAGATCGGTGCTCCAGCCCATCAATCCCCAACGCGCCACGCCGCAAACGGCGGAAAGCAGCAGCAGATCGCGAGCGCTGAAGCGGCGGAACAGCTTGTGGCTGAGCGCGAAAATAATCACTTCCGCCACCACGCCTAATGACCATAAATAGCCCACCGCCGAAGCGGAGTATCCGGCAGACTGCCAGTAGATGGCGCTAAAACCGTAATAAGCGGCATGCGCGCCTTGCAACAAACTCACGCAGGCAAGAAAACGCCAGCTTTGGGTTATCAGCGCGCGCCAGGCAGGCCATCCAGCGCTCTCCTGCTGACGGTTTTCACCCGCTGGCTGCACGCTCGGGCGAATCATCATGCCCAGCAGCATCGAGGCGGCGCCAAGCGATAGCAGGACCAGGATCACCCGATAGTCGAACAGGCTCACCAGTTTGCCGGTCAGCGCGGAGCCGATCACAAAGGCCACGGATCCCCACAGTCGCACCCGACCGTAGTCCATGGTTATCTGTTTTTGCCAGGTGTTGGCCAGCGCGTCAGTCAGCGGTACCAGCGGTGAGAAAAACAGGTTGAAGCCGACCATCACCACCATCAGCCATGCCACGTTGGTTCCCGCCCAGAAGGCCAGCGCAAACACCAGCGTCAACAGAGCCAGAATACGTAAAGCTGAGATCAGCCGGGAGGGATCGCTCACGCGCGGCGCAATCAGCAAACTACCGAGAAAACGGGCAATCAGCCCCGCTCCGAGCAGTAAACCGATGGTTTCCGGCGTCAGCCCCAACCCTTCGAGCCAGACGCTCCAGAAAGGCAGAAAGATACCGTAGCTAAAGAAGTAGGTGAAATAACCGAGCGCCAGCCAGCGCGTGGAATGCAAAGCCATGAATCCCTCCCGTTTGGAGGAGATAGTCTGGCGACAAACGCAGGCTGGCGCAAGAGAGCATTAACAGGTAGATAACATGATTTTTGCCCTATTCGACGCAAATTTGCATCGCAAAATGGCAGCGTTCTCCCTGCGCTAAAACCTGCAATCCCTGCTGCCCCTGCATGTTGTGGGCATTCACCGGATGCGTTTGCAGCTCCAGGCACAGGAACTCCTCACCCGACATTCTGAACAGCATCAACCACGGAGTTTGCGCTAAAATCGTGACTCTCATCACATCTCGCTGAATAACGGCCCGCCCACTCCAGCCTGAATAGCCGACGTTTAGCCAGCTATCCTCACCGTATTGCGCATGCATGAAATCCGCCGCTGACGGGATATCTCGTTGCCATTCCAGCGGCAGATGCTGTTCACCCTCCGGCCAGTAGCCGCTGCTGGAAAACTGCGCCGTGCTGTGCTTATCAAAGGCGAAAAACGGATGGAACCCACAGCCATAAATCATTGGCCGCTCACCGCAGTGGGTGAGCGTCAACGAGGCGTGCAGGCTCGAGGTTTCCAGTTGATAGCAAAGCTGTGCCGTATAGTCATAACCGCAGGGATGCCAACTGCGCAACTGCAGCAGACAACCGCTTTGGGTGACGGTGATAACCTGCCAGCGTTGCAGCCAGCCGTCACCGTGCAGGAAAAAGGTGTCGTCTGCGCCATGTTGAGGTAATACGATCTCTTCACCGCGCAGCATAAAACGATTTCCCGCCACCCGATTCGCGACCGGCAGCATCGGGAACAGGCCACCGTCACCGGGCTGCTGACCATGACCTTCGCGTAAAATTGCCTGTTGATGTTGTAACGAAACCAGACTTAATAGCGAACCACCCTGCGAGTCTACGCACATCTGCAGATGTGCGTTTTGTAGCGTCAGAAGCCTCTCCATTAGCGGGCGCTTCGTTGTTGGGTTGATGCGCCAACCTTCGTATGCCGCGCCGCCAGCTGTTCTTCCAGCGCTTCCAGCGTCACGCCTTTGGTTTCCGGTACATTACGCAGAACATAGATAAAGCCCATCGCACAAATCACACCGTACAGCAGGAAGCTTCCCGACGCGCCCAGACTCGCATTGAGCAGCGGGAAGGTATAGGTCAGCAGGAAGCAGGCAATCCACAGCGCCAGCGTACCCAACGACATTGCCAGCCCACGGACGCGGTTAGGGAAAATTTCAGACAGCAGCACCCAGGTCACCGGGGCCAGCGTCAGGGCATAAATAGCGATCGCCGCCAGCACCAAAACCAGAACCGGCCAGCCCATAATACCCAACCCGTACGCCCCGGCAATCAGTATATAGATAACCGTTAATCCTGACGCACCGAACAACATCAGTTTACGACGACCAATTTTGTCCACTAACGGCAGAGCGGCCAGGGTAAAGACCAGGTTGATGATCCCTGTCGCCACGATAGATTTTAACGTACCGTTAATATCAAATCCGGCAGAGGCGAAGATCTCCTGCGCATAGTTGAAAATAACGTTGATCCCACACCACTGCTGGAACACTGCCAGCACCATGCCAATAATCACGATCGGTTTGATCTGCGGATGTAACAGCGTTGACCACGCGACCTTGTGATTATCTTTTTGCAGCGTATGTTCAATCTCTTTCAGCGTTTGCCCGGCATATTGCGCCGAACCAATGCGCTGGAGCATGGCACGCGCACGATCGACTTTGCCCGCTTTCACCAGCCAGCGCGGCGATTCAGGGACAAAAAACATCAGCACCAGGAAAATTACCGCGGGCACTAATTCAGCGCCAAACATCCAGCGCCAGCCCGTCTGACCGTTCCAGCTTTCCACAATCGCCTGCTGCGTAGCGCCTGTGGCGACAGGTTCGGCAATCATCAGGTTGATAAGCTGCGCCGCCAGTACGCCAATGACGATGGTGAGCTGGTTAACGGCAACAAAGCGACCACGCTTTTCAGCCGGGCTAACCTCGGCGATATACAGCGGGCTTAGTGCGGACGCCAGACCGATCCCCACGCCGCCAACGATGCGGTAAACAATAAACATGTCGAAATTACTGGCGACGGCTGTTCCCCAGGCGGAGGCGCTAAAGAGGATCGCCGAGAGAATCAGAGGCATCTTTCGGCCAAACTTATCGGCGCACCAACCTGAAATCAACGCGCCAAAGATACAACCGACCAAAGCCGAACTCATCGCCCAGCCCGATTGCGCCGGATCGGTAATCGAGAAATAAGCTTCATAGAAGGGTTTTGCCCCGCCGATCACCACCCAGTCATAGCCAAACAGTAAACCACCGCAGGCCGCAACCAGGCAGATAGTCCAGACGTAACCAATTTTTAAATGTGTCTGCGCGTTATTCATTATGATTCCTCTTTCAGGGAAACGCAGGGGACAGTAGGTTTCGGGTGAGGTTGGCCCCACCCGTTTCGGGTGTTACTGGAAAAGCCTTACGTTAATGGCGTGACGCAGCAGCAATGCCTTGTCATGCGCCGGATTGCGTTGCAGGAGTGCGTCAAGTTCGCGCTGACAAGCGGCACTATTTCCCAACCCCAGATGCCCGAGCGCATTGATAAACAGGCAGTGTTGCTGGTGTTTTGCTTGTGCTGAGGTATCCAGCACCACCAGATCGGGTAGCGAGACGGCAAAGAAATCGACATCCGGGACGTTGTCGCGATGCGACTCTACCCATTGCAGGAAGCTATTGAACAGCGCGTCCGCCTCTGCAACATCGCCAAGTTTTCTCTGCGCCATCCCCTGCCAGAAGAGATAGTCCACAGGCTGGTCGTTGTAGTAACGTCCGGCATCCAGTGAGCTACCCCCGCGCGTCGCGCGGGAGAAGTAGCGCTGGGATTCCTCGAAATGCCCCTGCAGTTGCGCGCAATGCCCCAGCAAATACCAGATGTCATTATCCGTTTGTCCGGGTAAACGCCCCTCTCCAAGGTTTTGCGGGTAATGCAACGCTTGTTGCAACTGCGCGATGGCGGTTTGCAGGTCACCAGACTGAACGGCAGCCAGTGCGCGATGCATCTGATTCAGCAAATATTGCCCGGTGGCTTTACCTTCACCGCCTTCCCACGGATGGAACTCGCGCTCACGTAAAACTGCCGCAGCATCGTCGTAGCGCCCCAATCCATTCCACAGACTGAGCAGTTCTACCGTCAGGTCGTCACGATGGAAGACAATCTCTTTGCTGGCTTCCAGCCGCTGCAGACGCTGCTCAGCGGGTTGCGCCATCAGCTTCTTGAGATAGTCGAGTTCAAACAAGAAACGGGCATTGTGAGGCTCCAGCGCCACGGCCTGCGACAGATACTGCATCGCCTGCTGCGCATCGTGCAGCTTGTTCCAGGCATAGATCCCCAGTAAACGGTGCACCGGCGCGAAATCCGCTTCCTGCGCAAGCGTAAACTGCCAGCAGGAAACCGCCTCGGCATAGCGCCGTTTGCTGTACCAGAAACAGCCGAGTAAATAGCGGGCAAAAGCGCTCTTTTCGAGGTTTTGCAGCATCTGCACTTCATCCAGCGTGTTGGGGAAACGTACGCGGTTTTGCAGGCATTCACGGGCACGTTCGATGAACGGTTGTGGATTGTCGCTCAGCGAGGCACGCCACAGCATCGGCAGCGTTTCCTGGCTGTCGAGCAGTTCCAGCACGCCTCGGGCAGCATCTTTTTGCCCCAAAGAGGTCAGCCAGCCTGCCAGTTCACACGCATTGGTACCGCGCCGCCCGGTAATCGAGATCAACGCAAGCGCTGTTGCCTCATCCTGGCAAATGGCCCAGCGCGCATAGTGCAGGGTATAGCTCAGCGGATAATCAACCAGCTGCTGGCGAATGTAGTCCAGAGCTTGCGCATTGCGATCAAGCTTCGCCAGCGCCAGCGCTTTCAGCCCCATTGCCAGGTTGTTACTGCCGTTAAATCGCAGGCTCTGCTCGACCTTTTCCAACGCGCCAGCGTAGTCCTGGCGCTTCATCGCCAGACGCGCTAACGACCAGAAAGCCGCATCCCGACAGTTGCCGCTCCAACTGGCCTTATAATAATTATCCCAGGCGCTGTCATCGTCGCCCTGACGTTCCTGTGCGGCGGCCAGTAGCATGCTCGCCTCGCCATCACGCGGGTTTTTATTGAGCTTATGCGCCCGTTCCAGCGCCTTGCCCGCACAATGCGCCGCCAACGCCCAGTCAGCGCGGTTTAGCGCCAGCGTCCCCAGGGCCACATTATTGCGGTAATCCAGCGGATCAACGTCCAGCGCGCGACGATAATAATCTTCAGCATAGCGGCTGGCGTGGTTATATTGCTCAAGATGCTGACCAATAAAATAGAACTCATCGGTATTGGAAAGCGCTTCTGGCAGCGCTGGCGCGACGGCCGCCGAAGGCAGCGGTAACTCTTGCGCAATGTGCTCTTCATACTGCAAAAGCGTAGCGCCATCAGCGCCAGTGACGGTCATCGTCACCCGGGCATCGCCATTGTCTGACACCTCAGCCAACCAGCTCTGCCCCGGCTCAAGGGTGAGGGTATTTTCATAGAACGGCTGCCCGTGTGCGGCAAGCGTAACCTGAACATCGCGTAACGGCGCAATCGCATAAACGCCCACTGAAAGCTGTCCAGGCTCACGCACCAGACGAAGCGCCAACTGCGTGCTGGCGTTTTGCACCATTCCCAGCTCGCTGTAAGGCAGGAAGTTTTGCACGAAGACTTTCTCTTCGTAAGGCGCAAGCCAGGTGAAGTCCGGTTGGTTATCGGTAAAGACCCCGGTCATCAGTTCGATATACGGACCGTTGTCATCGGTGAGATTACGATCCCAGGCGACGCCAAAGTCGCCATGCCCCCAGGTCCACTGTTTTTTCCCCGGCGAAACATGGTGATCGGCCACATGCAGCAACCCACCGCGCTCGCCGTGATGCCAGGCGCCAACAAAATCATAACCTGATTTTTCAGCCATATAGGAGGTCGGCACGGGTACGTTTTTGTAGCGCGAGATATCCACGCCAGCCGAATAGTCCACTTTGTAGTAGGTGCCGGTGGCGATGGGAAATGCAGAGACATCGCGCTTACCGTGGTCGAATACCGCCGTCACATCCGGTGGGAACACGCTCTGGTGATCGTCGCCGCCCTTCACCGCCGGGTTCGCCCACCATAAGAAGTGGCGCGGGGTAGCGTTACCGTTAAATACCTTCCCGGTTATCTCGATCAACGCGCGATCCGGATACAGCGTGAATCCGGTCATGACCTGTAAACCGCGCATAGGCTCTACCTCGCCCATCCACACGGTGTATTCGCCCTGCTCCCCCTGCTGCTGCGTAAAATCCACCGGCATAAAGGTGGTTGGGCGATGATGTTGCGGCCAGTTAAACTCAATACCGCCGGAGATCCACGGCCCAAGCAGACCGACCAGCGCGGGTTTCACCACTTCGTTGTAGTAGACGAAGTCGCGCTGCTGCACTTTGTCATACGCGCGATGAATGCGTCCGCCTAATTCCGGCAGCAGCATGATGCGAATAAAGTCATTCTCCATCCACACCGCCTGATAGTCGCGCATTTCACGTTTGCCGGTCAGCGTATCAATCACGCCGTAGGGATAAACCGCCCCAGAAGATCCCTGATAAACCCGTTTTTCCAGAAACATTGGGTTGGCATCTTCTTCACCCGCCGTCCACGTTGGGAGGGTGATCGTTTCCTGCCAGACTTTAACTGAACCGTACATGCCGCTCTCCACTCAATAAACAAAAGTAAAAATTCAACTTGACGCTATTCTGCGGCAGTTAAGTGGCGTTAAAATGCGCAATGCTCACGCAATATAGTTAAGGGAGTTAAGTAAATGCAGCGTTCGGGGTTCAACAACGCCAGGGTACGTCAGGCGAATAAACAGATTTTTCTGTCACATCTGTGGCGGGAAAAGCAGCTCAGCAAGTCACAGCTGGCGCAGCTCACCGGCCTGTCGATCCCGGCGGTTAGCAATATCCTCGAAGAGCTGATGGATGAAGGGAGAATCAGCCATTCGCGAGAAACCTTAAGCCAGCGTGGTTTGAGCAGCGGCAGTTATCATTTGCCAGAAAAAGGCGCCTGGACGCTGTGTATCAACGTCACCCCCACCAGCATCACCAGTCAACTGGCGGACGCGCGGCTGGTTGCCGTCGGTGACTGGCAGCATGAAGTCATCAACCCCGAGTCGCCAAAAGCGCTGCTGACAGCATTGGCGGCGCACTGGCGGGAATACCGTCGACAATTTCCTGATGTCACGATTAATCTGGCGCTTGGCGTTCACGGTCAGGTTGATCCGATAACCGGCGCATCAAAAACCATGCCTCAGGCCCCGTGGAAAACACCGGTGGAGATAAAGTATCTGCTGGAGGAGATGCTCGGCGTACAGGTCCGGCTGGACAATGACTGCGTAATGCTGGCACTGGCGGAAAAATGGCAAAACCCGGCGGCTAATGGTGATTTTTGCGTGATTAACGTTGATTACGGTATTGGTTCATCGTTTGTGATTAACGATAACATCTGGCGCGGCAGTCTGTACGGCAGCGGTCAGATTGGGCATACCATCATTCATCCCGATGGGGTCGCCTGTGACTGTGGCCGTTATGGCTGTCTGGAAACGGTGGCGTCCTTGAGCGCATTGAAAAAACAGGCCCGCGTGTGGATGAAATCGCAGCCGTCATCCCTTTACGACCCAGAAACGCTCACCACCGACCAGCTTATTGCTGCCTGGCAGAACGGTGATGTACGCATTCAGGCCTGGGCCGAACATGCCGCTAGCGCCATCGGGCTGAGTTTATATAACTTTTTGAATATACTGAACATTAATCAAATATGGTTGTATGGCCGTAGCTGCGCGTTTGGCGATAGCTGGCTTAATACGCTGGTGCAGCAAACCGGGTTTAACCCGTTCGATCACGGCGATAACCCGCGTGCCAGAGCGACTCAGATAAGCTTCGGTCAGCTTAACCGCGCCCAGCAACTAATGGGGATTGGCTATCTGTATGTCGAGTCACAGCTTAGCGAGCTATAGCCATTACTCCGTCAGGCTCACCGCTAAACGTTCATGTACCGTGGCGATCAAATCGGTCAATGCCGGTTTGATTGGCCCTTTTTTCCACGCCATCAGCAGGGCAATGGTCGGGACATCGCCCACACCAGGGCGAAAAACCACCTGTCCGGTATTAAAATCATTCATATAACTGGGTATCAAAGTCCCCTCCAACCCAGACCGATGCGCAGAAAGCAATCTGGTTTAACTCACAGGATGGCGTGATTATCGGGGCAGTAACGTTGAATCAGGGGCGAGAAATACGTTTATTGAGAAAATGGATTCAGGCAAAGAAAAAGCCGCCAGCGGCGGCTTTAGCGATGAAACAATCTTACTTAAGTGAATATAGCTGCCGGATAAGGTGTTTACCCCGCCATCCGGCAATCCGTATTACTTACGCGTAGACCGGGAAGCGTGCGCAGATATCCAGCACTTTACCTTTGACGCGCTCGATAACGGCTTCGTCATTGATGTTGTCCAGAACGTCACACATCCAGCCAGCCAGCTCTTTCACTTCCGCTTCTTTGAAGCCACGGCGAGTCACAGCCGGGGAACCGATACGGATACCGGAGGTCACAAACGGGCTCTTCGGATCGTTCGGCACGCTGTTTTTGTTAACTGTGATGTTAGCGCGACCCAGTGCGGCGTCAGCTTCTTTACCGGTCAGGTTTTTATCAACCAGATCCAGCAGGAACAGGTGGTTTTCAGTACCGCCAGAAACCACTTTGTAGCCACGGTTCAGGAACACTTCCACCATCGCTTTGGCGTTTTTGGCAACCTGCTGCTGGTAAACCTTGAACTCAGGCTCCATCGCTTCTTTCAGCGCCACGGCTTTCGCCGCGATCACGTGCATCAGTGGGCCGCCCTGCGCGCTTGGGAACACGGCAGAGTTCAGTTTTTTGTACAGATCTTCGTCACCGCCTTTCGCCAGGATCAGGCCGCCGCGCGGACCCGCCAGGGTTTTGTGGGTGGTGGTGGTCACAACGTGTGCGTGTGGAACCGGGTTCGGGTAAACGTCTGCGGCAATCAGGCCGGCAACGTGCGCCATGTCAACAAACAGATATGCGCCGATGCTGTCAGCGATTTCACGCATTTTTGCCCAGTCAACAACACCGGAGTATGCAGAGAAGCCACCGATGATCATTTTCGGTTTGTGCTCTTTGGCCTGCTTAGCCATTTCTTCGTAGTCAATTTTACCGGACTCATCAATACCGTAAGGGATGATGTTGTACAGTTTGCCGGAGAAGTTAACCGGGGAGCCGTGAGTCAGGTGGCCGCCTTGCGCCAGGTTCATACCCAGAACGGTATCGCCCGGCTGCAGCAGAGCGGTATAGACCGCGAAGTTCGCCTGGGAGCCGGAGTGGGGCTGCACGTTAGCGTAGTCAGCGCCGAACAGTTCTTTAGCGCGGTCAATCGCCAGCTGCTCTACGATATCGACGTATTCACAGCCGCCGTAGTAGCGCTTGCCCGGGTATCCTTCAGCGTATTTGTTGGTCAGCTGAGAGCCCTGCGCCTGCATTACGCGCGGGCTGGTGTAGTTTTCGGAGGCGATCAGTTCGATGTGCTCTTCCTGACGTACTTTTTCTTGCTCCATAGCCTGCCACAGTTCGGCATCATAATCGGCAATGTTCATTTCACGCTTTAACATCCGCATCTCCTGACTCAGCTAACAATAAAATTTCGGCCTAAAAAGGCGGTCCACCTGGACAACGGCCCACAGTATAACTGAATCATTCTGCGATAACAGGTCTTGACAAAGGATTTTACGCAAACGATTGGCTCCGCATTACACAAGGCTTTGAGCAATAAAGCACCTTCGATTATCAACGGATTTCTTTTCAGGTTTGTGATGCAAATAATTCATGTTGTAACTGTCTTAAGGTAAAGCGTTAAAGAACCATTTACAAAGCAGGGTTATTTTTATAAGATGCATTTAATATGCATCATTAAGATAACTTATAAAGGAAGCTGCTATGCTCGACGCCCAGACCATCGCTACGGTGAAAGCCACCATCCCCCTGCTGGTTGAAACCGGTCCAAAACTGACCGCTCATTTTTACGACCGCATGTTTGCTCACAATCCCGAATTAAAAGAAATCTTCAATATGAGCAATCAGCGCAACGGCGACCAGCGCGAGGCGCTGTTCAACGCGATTGCCGCCTATGCCAGCAATCTCGAGAACCTGCCCGCCCTGCTGCCGGCGGTAGAGAAAATCGCCCAGAAGCACACCAGCTTCCAGATTCAACCCGAGCAGTACAATATTGTTGGTACTCACCTGCTGGCGACCCTCGATGAGATGTTCAGTCCGGGCCAGGAAGTACTGGATGCCTGGGGCAAGGCCTACGGAGCGCTGGCCAACGTCTTTATTAATCGTGAAGCGCAAATCTATAACGAAAGCGCCAGCAAAACCGGCGGCTGGGAAGGCACCCGCGCATTCCGCATCGTCAAAAAAACGCCGCGCAGCGCGCTGATTACCAGCTTTGAATTTGAGCCGGTCGACGGCGGCGCGGTAGCGGAATATCATCCAGGCCAGTATCTGGCGGTCTGGCTGAAGCCGGAAGGTTTTCCGCATCAGGAAATTCGCCAGTACTCTTTGACCCGCAAACCCGACGGTAAAGGCTATCGTATCGCGGTTAAACGTGAAAACGGCGGCCAGGTTTCAAACTGGCTGCATGATTCAGCGAAAGAAGGCGACGTGATTTATCTGGCCGCGCCGGCCGGTGATTTCTTCCTCAACGTGGCGCCGGAAACCCCGGTCACGCTGCTCTCCGGCGGCGTCGGTCAGACGCCGATGCTGGCGATGCTGGATGTGCTGGCAAAAGCGCAGCATCCGGCGCAGGTGAACTGGTTCCATGCGGCAGAGAACGGCGACGTACACGCCTTCGCGGACGAAGTTAAAACGCTGGGTGAAACGCTGCCGAAGTTTACTTCTCACGTCTGGTACCGCAGCCCGAGCGAAGCGGACCGTGAATCCGGCGCGTTTGATAGCGAAGGTTTGATGGATTTAACGGCGCTGGCCGACAAAATCGGCGACCCGCAAATGCAGTTCTATCTCTGCGGCCCGGTGGTGTTTATGCAGTTTGCTGCGAAGCAGCTGGTAGATCTGGGCGTGAGCAGCGGCAACATTCATTATGAGTGCTTCGGCCCGCACAAGGTGCTGTAAACGGAGCGATAAATGCAGGCGGCCCGGAAATTGCCGGACCGCCATCCGGTTTGACAGCTTAAATCGCCGCGTCGTCTTCTTCGCCGGTACGGATACGAATCACGCGCGCGACATCAAAGACAAAGATCTTACCGTCGCCGATTTTGCCGGTCTGCGCCGTACGGATAATGGTATCCACGCAAGTGTCGACGATATCATCGGTAACAACGATTTCGATTTTCACTTTCGGCAGAAAATCGACCATATACTCCGCGCCGCGATACAGCTCGGTATGCCCCTTCTGACGGCCAAAGCCTTTCACTTCCGTTACCGTCATCCCGGTGATGCCGACTTCGGCCAGCGCTTCACGCACGTCATCCAGTTTGAAGGGTTTAATAATCGCATCAATCTTTTTCATGGTGTTCCTGTTTTAGTCGCGTAACCGGTTGCTAACCGTATCATAACTTGCGCCATCATCCGGAGCTACTCTTTAAAGTCGTTAGCGTCGAGCTCGTGGCGCGACAGCAGCTTATAAAATTCGGTGCGATTGCGCCCCGCCATCCGGGCCGCATGCGTGACGTTCCCTTTGGTAATTTGCAGCAGCTTGCGCAGGTAATTGAGCTCAAACTGATTCCGCGCTTCGACAAACGTCGGCAGCGCGGTGTTTTCCCCTTCCAGCGCCTGCTCTACCAGGGCGTCGCTAATGACCGGCGAAGAGGTCAGCGCCACGCACTGCTCAATCACGTTCACCAGCTGGCGCACGTTGCCCGGCCATTTAGCGGCCATCAGCCGCTTCATCGCATCCGTGGAGAATGCGCGGACAAAAGGTTTATGGCGATCGGCAGACTGGCGCAGCAGATGGTTCGCCAGCAGCGGAATATCTTCCGTACGCTCAGCCAGCGGCGGGATTTTCAGATTCACCACGTTGAGACGATAGAACAGATCTTCACGAAATTCGCCTCGCGCCATGGCCTTAGGCAGGTCGCGATGGGTCGCAGAAATAATCCGCACATCAATATCGATATCGCGATTGCTGCCCAGCGGGCGCACTTTACGTTCCTGCAGAACGCGCAGCAGTTTCACCTGTAGCGCAACCGGCATATCGCCAATTTCATCAAGAAACAGGGTCCCGCCTTCCGCGGCCTGGAATAGCCCCTCGCGATTGCTGACTGCGCCGGTAAAAGCGCCGCGCGCGTGGCCGAACAATTCTGACTCCAGCAACTGTTCGGGAAGCGCGCCGCAGTTAATGGCGACAAAAGGTTTATCACGGCGCGGGCTGGCGTTATGAATTGCCTGGGCGACAATCTCCTTGCCGGTACCGCTCTGGCCGTTAATCAGCACGCTGACGTCCGACTGCGCCACCATCCCGGCCTGCTCCAGCAGTCGCTCCATCAGCGGGCTACGGGTCACAATCGCCTGACGCCAGCGCTCGTCGGTGGTTGGCGCGCTCTGCTCCAGCGCGTCATCAATCGCTTTATAAAGGGCGTCTTTATCCACCGGCTTGGTGAGAAAGCTAAACACGCCCTGCTGGGTCGCGGCAACGGCGTCCGGAATGGAACCGTGCGCGGTGAGAATAATCACCGGCATCCCCGGCTGAACCTTCTGGATTTCGCTGAACAGCTGGAGTCCGTCCATCTCGTCCATCCGCAGGTCGCTGACCACCAGATCGACCTTGTCGCGGCTCAGCGTGCGCAGCGCCTCCGGCCCGCTCTCGGCGGTCAGTACGCTATACCCTTCGCTGACCAGACGCATACCCAGCAGCTTCAGCAGCCCCGGATCGTCGTCCACTAATAGCAGACGGGCGGGTTTACGGATCGTCATGAATCACCTCCGGGACTTTATCGCCGCCGTGCCCGGCGTCAGAGCTGAAGTTCCCGCCGGGTTTACGGCTGGAGAGCTGACGCTCGATATCGGTGAGATTCTCCAGCTTGCGGGTCGTCAGTTCGAGCTGACTGCGTAGCTCAATTTCCTGCTGGCGCAGCGTCTCCAGCTCCGCATCGTTTGACTGCTGCAGTTTGGCGTAGCGGGAACGCTCGTCAATCAGCTGAAGCTGCCGGCCCTGAGCATCGCGCCAGAGCTGATAGAGCGGGCGCACCTGAGGGGCGATTTGCGGGCTGAAGCTATCCAGACTGGCGACCAGTTCCCGGCGCTCGTTAGGCGTAATTTTGGCATCAGCCAGTAAAATGCCGCGCTTAAAGGCATCCTGCCAGCTGTCGCCGCTGTGCAGCCGGGCCTCCGCCCGCGCATGCACCGGAGCAAGACGATCGGCGCAGTCAATTCCACGCAGCCAGTAGAGCGGATTTTTGTCGCTGGCTTCGCTTTGCAGATTCCAGATATCAGCGCACTCCACCGAAAGAAAATCGGCGACCTGATGCTGCGGCAGCGCGGAGAGCGTTTTGCCATCCGCGGCGTGTGGTGATGTAGAGGCGGAACATCCCGCCAGCGCCAGGCAGGAAATGCCTGACAGCAGCCATCCCCTGAGGGGACGGACAAATGCGAAGAAGTGGGACATATTCACCCGATAGTTAGACGTTATTTTTTCCAGACTCGGCGACGGGGAGCGTGATACGAAAACAGATTAGCCCTGACTTCTCATCAACCAGGCTCAGCTCGCCCTGCATTTGCCGTACGCAGTCGCGGGCAATGCTCAGCCCCAGACCGCTGCCTTTTACCGCCCCTTTACGCTGGTGGCTTCCCTGATAAAAAGGCTCAAAAATCATGTTTCTTTCTGCGGACGGGATCGGCTCGCCGTCGTTAATGACGTCAATGCGCACCTGCTCGCCGTGCCGATAGCTATGGATTCGAATGTTACCGGATTCAGCACCATAGTGCACCGCATTGGAGTAGAGATTATCCAGTACGCTCACCAGCAGAGCGGGCTCCGCTTCGCAAAAACGCTCGCTGAGCAACAGTTCGGTATGCATCATTTTAGCTCTTGCCGGCAGGCTATGGGCAGAAACCACATTTTCCACCAGTTCGGCCAGGTTGACCGTCTCGCGCGCAATCGGGCCATCGGCCTGTTTGCGGTTATAGTCCAGCAGCTGCTCAATCAGCTTTTGCAGGTTGCGGCTGCTGTTATCCAGAATCTCCACGATCTCCTGCTGCTCGGGCGTCAGCGGCCCGGCCACCCGGTCAGCGAGCAGTTCCGTCCCTTCGCGCATGCTGGCCAGCGGCGTTTTCAGCTCATGGGAAAGATGGCGCAGGAACTGATGGCGCTGGGATTCCAGCCAGGCAAGGCGTTCGCTCAGCCAGATAATGCGTTTACCGACGGAGCGCAGCTCGCGCGGGCCGGTAAACAGCGCGGCATCGTCCAGCGATTTCCCCTCGCCCAGTCGGTTGATCATTCTTTCAATGCCCTTTACCGGGCCGATAATCATGCGGGTGAACAGCAGCACCAGCGCCAGGCTGAGCAGGAACAGCACCAGCGCCTGCCAGCCGAAGAACTGGCCGCGCTCGGCGATTTCCTGCTGCAGCTGCTGTCCACGCGAATAGACCACCGTCCGGGTTGCCTGGACCATGTCGCTATTGGCGGAAGCAAACGCTTCCAGGCTGACTGCTGACTTCGCCGCCGGGCCGCTATTTTTACACTGCAGCTCGGCCAGATCGTCGAGATCCTGACGCAGCGCCTGCCAGATTTTTTCATCAGGCAGAACGCCCGCGTGAGCGTCAAGCATTTCGCTGTAGCGTTGGCGTTGATTTTGATAGACCCGCGCCAGCGTCGGATCGTCCAGCACGCAGTACTGCCGGTAGCTACGCTCCATTTCCAGCGACGCGTTAATCATCGCCTCGCTGCGGCGGGCGTCGATAAGGGTGGTGCGATTAATATGCGCCGCCTGGGCGCTGAGGGCGTTAAGGCTTTGCCACGCCTGCCATGCCAGCACCAGCAGCGGAAGCAGGATCAGCACGAAGGATAGCGTGACCAGCTGGCGCAGCGAACGGGGGAAAAGGGAGAGTCGCTTCACGGATAGGGTCTCAATCATTAGCTCACTACGATGCTACCTGAATATACCCAATATACTCTATGGATTTTGAGTTACAGGAAGGCGGCAAAGCTGAGAATCCCCGGGAGCTTACTCAAGTAAGTGACCGGGGTGAACAGATGCGGCCAACGCACCTGTAGCACAAAAGACGACGAGTATAATAAAGCCAGGCTACGGGAGCCTGGCTTTATTAAGAAATGAGGCGGTGCCTTACTCGACGTTTCGCCCGATGACTGATAAAGCAGAGCTGTTATCAGGAGTTGGACGGCAGGCACCTGTTTGTGCGTCATTCGAAGTTTATGTAGCGCGTCCCGAAGGGGCTGACATAAGAAGGTGAATGAGCCACTGGTTATAATTATGCACGAACTATGCCACATCTCAAAACATTTTATTAACACAATGAAATATAATGTCTTTTTACTATTTATGGGCACGGATGATGATGGTCGCTTTTTGTACAAAGTGTCGCTGATTAGCAACATCGGGTGAATGATTCAGTGATGCCTTTATGAATCAATAAGTTAAATGTCACCTTTTGACGACACCACCATAGCGCGTTTGTCGGCGATCCCCGACACCTGCTTTCGAAGTACCCCACAAATAAAAAAGCCCCCTGCGTGGGCAGGAGGCTTAATTCGATTTGTAAACGATTTTTAGCCCAGCTGTTTACGCGCGTTGCGGAAAATACGCATCCACGGGCTGTCTTCGCCCCAGTTTTCCGGGTGCCAGGAGTTCGACACGGTGCGGAACACGCGTTCCGGGTGCGGCATCATGATGGTCGCGCGCCCGCTTTCGCTGGTTACCGCAGTGATACCGTTCGGCGAACCATTCGGGTTGGCCGGATAGTTTTCCGTCACCTTACCGAAGTTATCGACGAAGCGCAGCGCCACCAGGCCTTTACTTTCCAGCTGCGCCAGATGCGCGCCATCGCGAACTTCCACCTGCCCTTCACCGTGGGATACGGCAATCGGCATCATCGATCCCACCATACCTTGCAGCAGCAGAGACGGGCTCTGCGTCACCTCAACCAGGCTGAAGCGCGCTTCAAAGCGGTCAGACTGGTTACGCACAAAGCGCGGCCACAGGTCGCTGCCCGGGATCAGCTCGCGCAGATTAGACATCATCTGGCAGCCGTTGCACACGCCCAGCGCCAGGGTCTGCGGACGATGGAAGAAGGTGGCAAACTCGTCGCGAACCCGCTCATTGAACAGAATCGATTTCGCCCAGCCTTCACCGGCGCCTAAAACGTCACCGTAGGAGAAGCCGCCGCAGGCCACCATCGCCTGGAAATCAGCAAGACCGGTACGGCCCGCCAGCAGATCGCTCATGTGCACGTCGATGGCATCAAAGCCGGCGCGATGGAACGCCGCGGCCATTTCTACATGGGAGTTCACGCCCTGCTCACGCAGCACCGCGACCTTTGGACGCGCGCCGGTGGCAATATAAGGCGCAGCGATATCCTCATTGATATCAAAGGAGAGCTTTACGTTGAGCCCTGGATCGGCATCGTTGGCTTTCGCCTCGTGCTCCTGGTCAGCGCATTCCGGGTTATCGCGCAGACGCTGCATTTGCCAGGTGGTTTCTGCCCACCACATGCGCAGCGTGGTGCGGCTTTCGCTGAATACCGGATGACCGTCGGCCTCGATGACGAAGCGATCGCCCGCCGTAGCCTGGCCAATATAGTGAACGCAATCCGCCAGGCCATGAGCGGCCAACGTGGCTTCCACGGCCTGAAGATCGGCGGCACGAACCTGAATGACGCCGCCAAGCTCTTCGTTAAACAGCGCGGCCAGGCGATCCTCGCCGAGCGCGGCGATATCAACGTTGACGCCGCAGTGGCCGGTAAAGGCCATCTCAGCCAGGGTGACCAGCAGACCGCCGTCGGAACGGTCGTGCCAGGCCAGCAGCTTATCTTCAGCCACCAGCGCCTGCATTGCGTCCCAGAAGCCTTTCAGCTGCGCGACATCGCGAACGTCGGCAGTCACATCGCCAAGCTGACGATAAACCTGCGCCAGCGCGGTCGCGCCCAGCGCATTGTTCCCCTTGCCTAAATCAATGAGCAGCAGGGCGTTGTCTTCGGTGGAGAGCTGTGGGGTGACGGTACGGCGTACGTCTTCCACGCGGGCAAAGGCGGAAATCACCAGAGACAGCGGAGAAGTCATCTCGCGCTGTTCAGACCCTTCCTGCCAGCGGGTTTTCATCGACATGGAGTCTTTACCCACCGGAATAGTCAGTCCCAGGGCAGGACAGAGCTCTTCGCCCACCGCTTTTACCGCTTCATATAAACCGGCGTCTTCGCCCGGGTGACCGGCAGCGGCCATCCAGTTTGCCGACAGCTTCACGCGATTGAGCGCGCCAATCTGCGTCGCCGCGATGTTGGTCAGCGCCTCGCCAACAGCCAGACGGGCGGAGGCGGCGAAGTCCAGCAGCGCCACCGGCGCACGTTCGCCAATGGACATCGCTTCGCCGTAGTAGCTATCGAGGCTGGCGGTGGTGACCGCACAGTTAGCCACCGGAACCTGCCACGGCCCCACCATCTGATCGCGCGCCACCATACCGGTGACGGTGCGATCGCCAATGGTGACGAGGAAGGTTTTCTCCGCGACCGTCGGCAGGTGCAGCACGCGATTCACCGCGTCGGCAATCGTGATGCCCTGGCGGTGCAGACTCTGGCCCTGCGCTTTCAACGTCTGCACGTCACGGGTCATTTTCGGCGTTTTGCCCAGCAGCACGTCAAGCGGCAGGTCGATCGGACGATCGTCAAAGTGGGCATCATCAAGGCTCAGATGCAGCGCTTCGGTTGCTTCGCCAATCACCGCGTACGGCGCGCGTTCGCGGCGGCACAGCTCATCAAACAACGGCAGTTGCTCCGGCGCGACCGCCAGCACATAACGTTCCTGCGATTCGTTACACCAGATCTCCAGCGGGCTCATGCCCGGCTCATCGCTGAGGATATCGCGCAGCTGGAATTTACCGCCGCGTCCGCCGTCGCTGACCAGCTCAGGCATGGCGTTCGACAGACCGCCAGCGCCGACATCGTGGATAAACAAAATCGGGTTGGCGTCGCCCAGCTGCCAGCAGCGGTCGATAACCTCCTGGCAACGACGTTCCATCTCCGGGTTATCGCGCTGTACGGAGGCGAAATCGAGGTCGGCATCGGACTGGCCGGAGGCCATTGAAGAGGCCGCGCCGCCGCCGAGACCGATGTTCATTGCCGGACCGCCGAGAACAATCAGCTTCGCGCCGACGACAATTTCGCCCTTCTGCACGTGTTCGCCGCGAATGTTGCCAATTCCGCCCGCCAGCATAATGGGCTTATGGTAGCCGCGCAGCTCTTCGCCGTTGTGGCTGGTTACCTTCTCTTCATAGGTACGGAAATAGCCGTTGAGCGCCGGACGACCAAATTCGTTGTTAAACGCCGCGCCGCCCAGCGGACCTTCAGTCATGATATCCAGCGCGGTAACGATACGATCCGGTTTGCCGAAATCTTCTTCCCACGGCTGTTCAAACCCCGGAATCCGCAGGTTGGAAACCGAGAAACCCACCAGACCGGCTTTTGGCTTCGCCCCGCGTCCGGTGGCGCCTTCATCGCGAATTTCGCCGCCGGAACCTGTCGCCGCGCCCGGCCACGGAGAGATCGCCGTCGGGTGGTTATGGGTTTCGACCTTCATCAGAATATGCGCGTCTTCCTGGTGGAAGTCGTAGCGACCGGTTGCGTGGTCGGCAAAGTAGCGCCCCACGGCTGAACCTTCCATTACCGCGGCGTTGTCTTTATAAGCAGACAGCACGTAGTCCGGGGTTTTCTCGAAGGTGTTTTTGATCATTTTGAACAGCGACTTCGGCTGCTTTTCGCCATCGATGACCCAGTCGGCGTTAAAAATCTTGTGTCGGCAGTGCTCGGAGTTAGCCTGCGCGAACATATAGAGTTCGATATCGTTCGGGTTGCGGCCCAGCGTCTGGAAAGCATCCTGCAGATAGTCAATTTCGTCATCCGCCAGCGCAAGCCCCAGACGGAGGTTGGCGTCAATCAGCGCCTGACGCCCCAGGCCCAGCAGGTCAACGCTGGTGACCGGCGTTGGCTGATGATGGGCAAACAGTTTTTCACCCTCTTCCAGCGCGCCGAAAACGCTTTCCATCATGCGGTCATGAAGTTCGGCCGCCACCAGCGACCACTGTTCATCGTTGAGGCTGCTGGCTTCGACGTAATACGCGACGCCGCGCTCAAGGCGCACAATCTGAGACAGGCCGCAGTTATGGGCGATGTCGGTAGCTTTAGAAGACCAGGGAGAGATGGTGCCGGGACGGGGGGTAACGAGCAGTAGCTTGCCGGTTGGGGTATGGCTGCTTAAGTTCGGGCCATACTTGAGCAACCTTGCCAGACTCTCGCGATCGTTGTCGCTGAGCGGGGCGCTAAGGTCGGCAAAATGAACGTACTCGGCATATATCGTGCTGACCGGAAGGTTGGCCGCCTGGAAACGTGCCAGCAGTTTATTGATACGGAATGCCGACAGTGCAGGTGAACCACGCAAAATTTCCATCATAAGTCTCTCGTCTTCGAAGCTTTCATGGTGAGCCAGGGGGGAAACGGGCGCCATTATAGTGAATCCTGCGCCCCGACGAAACCGTTTGCGTAGAAATAAAATGATTGCCAGGGTTTATCAATAAATGTGACCCTCCTCGCGAATAAGTTGCCAACTGGCGCATTCTTAAGCAAAATGCCGCTCATTCCACGACAACCTTTTACTTATTCTGGTCATAGTCTGCTGAGGAACCCGAAGCTGCAGAAGATTAACTATCTGAAAAAATTAAAGATTAATTATCTGCTCATCGGCATTGTGACTCTCCTGCTGGCGGCTGCCCTGTGGCCGTCTCTCCCGTGGATGGGTAAGCCGGAAAACCGCGTGGCCGGGATCATGGCGCGTGGAGAACTGCGTATCAGCACCATTAATTCGCCAATGACCTTCGCGACCATTAACGATCGGACCTACGGTTTTGATTATGAGCTGGCGCAGCAGTTTGCCGACTACCTCGGCGTCGAGCTAAAAGTCACCGTCAGGCAGAATATCAGCCAGCTGTTTGATGACCTCGATGAAGGCAAAGCCGATATGCTGGCTGCCGGCCTGGTCTACAATTCCGAACGGGTGAAGAACTATCAGGTCGGGCCAACCTACTACTCCGTTTCGCAACAGCTGGTTTATCGCAAAGGCAGCCTGCGTCCGCGCAGCCTGGCAAATCTTACCGCCGACCAGTTGGCGATTGCTCCCGGACACGTGGCGATTAACGATCTTCAGGCCCTAAAAAAGCAAAAATACCCCGATCTCGACTGGCGCGTGGACGAGAAACGCGGGACGACGGCGCTGATGCAGGCGGTTATTGATGGCAAACTCGACTATACCGTTGCTGATTCGGTCGCCGTCAGCCTGTTCCAGCGCGTCCATCCGGAGCTGGCCGTCGCGCTTGATATCAGCGACGAGCAGCCGGTCACCTGGTTTAGCGAAAAAGGTGAGGACAACTCCCTGCCGGCAGCAATGCTCGATTTCTTCAATAATATTAACGAGGACGGCACACTGGCGAGGCTGGAGGAGAAATACCTTGGTCACGGCAACGATTTTGATTATGTAGACACCCGTACCTTCCTGCGCGCCGTGGAAAGCGTGCTCCCGGACCTGCAGCCAATGTTTGAAAAATATGCCCGTCAGATAGACTGGCGGCTGCTGGCGGCTATCTCATGGCAGGAATCGCACTGGGATCCGCAGGCCACCTCCCCGACCGGCGTTCGCGGCATCATGATGCTGACCCGCAATACTGCTCAAAGTCTGGGCCTGACCGATCGTACCGACGCCGAGCAAAGCCTCGACGGCGGCATGCGTTATTTACAGGATATGATGAATAAAGTGCCGGAGTCGGTCCCGCAGGATGAACGCATCTGGTTTGCGCTGGCGGCTTACAATATGGGCTACGCGCATATGCTCGACGCAATGGCGCTGACGAAAAAGCAGAAAGGCAACCCGAATAGCTGGGCCGATGTGAAGCAGCGTCTGCCGCTGCTAAGCCAGAAAAGCTACTACAGCCGGCTGAAGTACGGCTTTGCACGCGGCCACGAAGCCTACGCCTACGTCGAAAATATCCGTAAATATCATATTAGCCTCGTGGGCTATCTTTCTGAAAAAGAGAGAAAGGATGCCCAGATAGCGGCACTAGGCGAGCACTATCCGGCAGTCATGCCGGAGGAGCTGGGTAAGGAAGAGCAGTACGCCATGTCCTTTTTCAGCTTCCGCGCAGAAACGCTGGTGGACAACGCGAAGCTGAAAATCCCCGGTACGGGGCATTAACCTTCCGCTTGCCGGCTAGCTCGCTTCAGCGCTTTTTTCTCTTCGCGTCGCCAGCGGAAAAAATCGCTCAGCATGCCGGAACAGGCCTCAGCCAAAATGCCTTCCGTTATCTCGACCCGATGGTTCATTCCCGGGTGGTGCAGCACGTCGATGAGCGACCCGGCTGCGCCGGTTTTCGCATCTCTGGCGCCAAAAACCAGCCGAGAGATGCGACTATGAACCATCGCCCCGGCGCACATCACGCAGGGTTCAAGGGTAACGTACAGCGTTGCGTCAATCAGACGATAGTTTTGCTGCACCAGCCCGCCCTGACGCAGCGCCATAATTTCGGCGTGCGCGGTCGGATCGTGACGTCCGATTGGCCGATTCCAGCCTTCGCCGATGACCTGATGATTATGCACCAGTACCGCGCCGACCGGCACTTCGCCCTCTTCCCAGGCGCGTTTCGCCAGCGTCAGAGCGTGACGCATCCAGTATTCATCATTTAATTCATGGTCAGACAAAGCGGGCACTCCTGCAGAAAAGCGGGGCGCATTATACATGGACGTTATGTATTACACACTATTCTAACTGCTGAAGATCGCCCTGCGGCGTCACCCGCCAGCGGTGCTGGCAAAAATAGAGCAGCGGGTTATCCTGCTCGCTGTCGCTGTAGCCGCTGTACAATCGCAGCGGAGCGCCGATTTTTTGTTCCAGCTGCGCCACTTTTTCATTGCCGAGGCAGCGCAGGGTTAATCCCCAGCCGCCGCAACGACGCTCCATCCGGCTGGCGATCAGGTTCACTCGCGGCAGCCAGGGAGTATCAAAATAAACCTGCTCAACCAGCGACTGCGGCGAGCCGGTAATCAGCCAGACGTCCGCATCGGTGCTGGTCAGATAGTTGTTGAGCCGCGCCTGTACTACCGGGAACGCCGTGACGTGCTGGCGAAACCAGCGGGCGAAACTCGCCTCAAGGCGTTTCAGGTGACGCTCGCTGCGGCCAAAAGTTGACGCCCACAGCAGCAGGCTCATCGGCCAGCGCGCAGCGCGTCCGAACAGCATCAGCCCGGCGGCAATAACCGGTAATAAAGGAATCACCAGCAGGACATTTAGCGGCTGGTGGCGCAGGACATAGCGCAAAAAGCTGCCGAACATATCCTGCTGATGTAAGGTTCCATCCAGATCAAAGAAAACCACTCTCCGCGTACTGCTATTCAAAACCCACTCCCCTGAACGATCGCCTGATAACCAATAGCTTAGCAGTCTTAAGCTGCGAATAGCGAAAACATACGCTGTTGTTGAATCCGGATTAAGAAAACGCTTCTGCAGAGAAATCTGAAGCTCAGAATTTTTAATTCGCAGTAATCCTCTTATAATCGAATACAAAATTCTTTCAGTCGAGGGTGAAGCCGTCCTCCGGAGCCGCTATGAACTGTTTGACCCGTATTCGCCAGCGCTACCCAACGCTGGCCGCAAGCGATAAAAAACTGGCCGATTTCATTCTGGCCCAACCGGATAAAACCCGCCACCTTAGCTCACAACAGCTGGCGGGCGAAGCCGGGGTCAGCCAGTCAAGCGTAGTCAAATTTGCGCAGAAGATGGGTTTCAAAGGTTTTCCGGCATTAAAGCTGGCGTTAAGCGAAGCCCTGGCAAGCGCCCCTACGCCACAGTCCGTGCCGGTACATAATCAGATCCGCGGCGACGATCCTCTCCGTCTGGTAGGCGAAAAACTCATTAAAGATAATATCGCGGCCATGCACGCTTCGCTGGACGTCAACGCCGAAGAGAAGCTGTTCGAAGCCGTCACGCTATTGCGCCACGCCCGCCGGGTCATTATTACCGGTATCGGCGCGTCGGGGCTGGTGGCAAGAAACTTCAGCTGGAAGCTGATGAAAATCGGCATTAATGCCGTGTCAGAACAGGATATGCATGCGCTGCTGGCGACGGTACAGGCGATGTCGCCGGACGATCTGCTGTTGGCTATTTCCTACTCCGGTGAACGACGCGAGATCAACATGGCGGCTGGTGAAGCGTTACGAGTAGGAAGCCAGATCCTGGCGATCACCGGATTTAATCCCAACGCTCTTCAGCAACAGGCGACGCTGTGCCTGTATACCATAGCGGAAGAACAGGCTACGCGCAGCGCCGCGATCTCCTCTACCAGCGCGCAGATGATGCTGACCGATCTTCTGTTTATGGGACTGGTGCAGCAGGATCTTGAACGTGCCCCGGAGCGAATTCGCCATAGCGAAGCGCTGGTGAAAAAGCTGGTGTAACCCCGAGTGCCCTGCCCGCTGTCAAAAGCACACTCTCTTATTGGCTCAGAGCGGGCAAAATTTCTCTGCTGCGGAGGGTCGCCCCGCGGTTGAAAAGAGCTGGCCCGAGCGAAAAATGGGCGTATAATGCCCGCCCTGTTTGTGTTGTTTCTGAGAAATTCCTGATGGCGCTGTTAATCACCAAAAAATGTATCAACTGCGATATGTGTGAATAAGAGTAAAATCACAATACAATACATACACATATATACTTGTGTTACTGATTGCGTTGCGGATGAATTTGAAAGAAATATTCATCTAAATTTTACCGCAACACAAATTTATCTATCAAACAGGGCTATCATCCTGCCTCATATCGTTGATCACGTGCGTTGCAACTCCAAGCACTTCAACCTCATCCATGGCATCTCCTTCAATCGATTCTCCTTCGACAGTGATGAACGATCTACCCATTAGCTTTGCAAACTGAAGTTCTCCACCCGAACGTATAAGCAGAATACTTCCCTGCTTAACCTTTAGAGACAAGTCCAGAACAACATACCCACGGTTGGTTGAGATAACTCGCGAGTTTGCTGTGATGTTGCATAGAGAATTTACTGTTAACGTGCTTTCAATGTAATCCGTAGCCGGTGACGGGAACCCCATGATCTGCCCTCCCACAAATACTGTTTATAAATACAGTAG